>UELU01145920.1:0-10966 GCA_900490025.1 Megastigmus dorsalis
GATCGTCAGGAGCCCAAGTTGACCTTGGCAGTTGGTATCTCCGGATACAAGGAGGTGATCGACAAGGCTTACGAGGTCGCCGAGATCTCGAAGCTGGCCGATTTCATGACCGTCATGACCTATGATTATCATGGTGCCTGGGAGAGCACGACCTCGCATCTCGCCCCGCTCTTCGCCATTCCCGGCGATACCAATCCTTACTACAATCTGGTGAGTATTCTTTTTTTTCTTTTTCTTTTTTCTTTACGTAATATTAGCGTTTGATATCGAGACCGGTTATTTTTTTTTGTCGTGTACAGAACTATACTCTGAACTATCTGGTGAATCTCGGAGCTGACCGATCGAAAATCATCGCTGGTATACCGATGTACGGACAGAGCTACCGACTCTCGTCTCCCGACAAATCGGGACTCAATGATCCGGTGACCGGTCCAGGAGCAGCTGGAGAATACACGAGGCAGCCGGGCATGCTCGCCTATCACGAGATCTGCGAGAGAGTTGAAAAGGAGAACTGGCAATTGGGACCTGGTTAGTCTTAAACGCGAAAATTCACGCTCTCGATATGCTTTTGTTTTCGTTCTCGCATCGCGCGTTAGTTTGATATAGCAAAATCTTTGACACCATAAATGTTATTTAGCTTGGATATTTAAACAATGCATACAAAATATAAATTAGCAGAAAATTTGAAATATTAGTAATTTCCAGCTACCGATAACTGAACACGCAGTTTTTTTTTCCATTACGTGCAACAAGCTAGAATTATCCTTGACGAGTGACCTTCATTGTAGATAGACACTATAAAGTAAATTACAAAGACACGAACTTATCCGAAGCTATAAACACACGTAACAATAACGATGTGCTATTGTTGCGTAATACAGGACCAAGTGCTCACCACAACAATCAATTCGTCAGCTTCGACAATCCCAAGAGCATAGCGTTCAAGGGCGAGTACCTGTTGAAGTACGGATTTGGCGGTGCGGCCGCTTGGACCGTTGACCTCGACGACTTCACCAACAGATGCTGCCAAGAACCTTTCCCCCTCTTACGCAGTATCAATCGTGCTTTGGGTACGTCCATATATATAAGCTATTGCCAATAGAAAACGTTCCTCTTTCCCGCACGATGAATTTCGATATATTGTACAGAAAGTCGTATAATAGCCGCGTATACGATTGTTGTTTCGCAGGACGTCTGTTGACCCCTGCACCGTCGCACAAGGACTGCAAGAAGCCGGAGGAGCCGGTGACACCGGTCGCGCCAACCCTGACGACCCATGCCGACGCCAACGACGGCAAACCAGTGCCCACTAGGCCGATGTCGACCACACCCTCGACCAAGCCGACCACTTGGCCCACTTGGACGGACAAGGACACGCCGACCTCAACCTGGTGGGCTCCTCCCAGCACCACCCCCACAGCCACTACCACTACCACTACCACTACCAAGTAAGTGCTCCTCTACAAAATATTGCAAAGAAAATTTATGAATACCAAACAATGTATCCTATTTGGTTGGAAAATCAATTTTTATAAACGCACCTGGATCTCCATATACTTAGAAACTATTTTATTGTAACTGTGCAAAAAAAAAAGGAATCGTTTTATAAGAATGCAAACCATTCAAGAATAACGTACACATACGTGTATAATGAGATAAACGAAACTATTCCAGACGGCCGATAACACCGGGAGTCATCAGCACTCCAGCAAAACCAGGAAAACCAAGCCTACCGGGATCACTGGCCGGTACAGCCTGCAGCACCGGCGATCACCATCCTGACCCGGCCAACTGCGGCACCTACTACCGCTGCGTCCTCGGCGAACTGAAGCGCGAGTACTGCGCCCCCGGACTCCATTGGGACGCCTCGAGGATGCTGTGCGACTGGCCGGCATCCGCCAAGTGCCAGAAACGACCCAGTGAGTTGCGACCCATATACTTTCTTTCCCTCCTCGTTATCTCATCCGTTGCGGCTGTTTTGTATGGAAAAAAAGTTTCAGATGCGGTCGTAGTTGACTCATTCTGTTTAATTTTCCTCGATGAGTCTCGTCATGATTCATTTGATAACATCGCAGTTTTGTCTTGGATGATTTAGGTGACTTTTTAGGTAGGTTAATTTCTTGAAATTTGATATTGCTCAAATGAATTTTGTAAAAATCTCTAGTCAGTTTTTTCCTACGAATTGTGACTAAAGTGCGCGATTGTCATGGTTATTTAATTTAGATATTTAACATTAAAACAGTTTTAATACGTTATTCAATAAATTAAACTAATTTAAAGTTTGGTAATTAATTTGAAGTTTTTATTTCAATTATTTATATAATTTGTCAGATCGATTGGAATTGAAAGGTTTAGATTTGCAAATTTGTCCGCTCCATAAACATAAGCTACAAAACGTTCCGATACAGCGTTCTGCCCCACATAAATCCTTCATTATTACCAAGGAACGATTCATCTGTAGATCCGCACGCAACTCGAGCTCTACTTCCACATTATCCCGATCCTCCCACCACCGCAACTACACACAACAAAGAGCATGACGATCAAATTGCGTAACGGCCGATAACGCACAATCGTCTGGAAATTAAAAAAAAAGCAGTTCTTCTCGTTGTAAAACTCACACTCTGCACGGGTATAGGTATATATAATACCGAGAGCTGCGTGCGAACAATATTATGCATTAGTGCAGAGTGGCGAGGGAGCCGCGGGCGCGCGAACCGTATAATCCAGTCGCGATGCGGCGAGCTTTATCGTCGGGAGGCGGCAAAACGCGAAGCGAGTCGCCGGCCGATCGTTCTAGGAGCGACATGGCCCTCTACACCGATCGTACGCTCCTCGCGATCGTTGTCGTCATGTGCTACGTTTTTCTATTCCTTGTGCTCCATGCGAACTGCGCTCTCGTAGTCCCTCCTTATTACGGAACAGAGGACGCGAAGCTCAAAGGTATTCGAGGATTGTCTTGCGACGATGTTGTTTGTTTAAATATCGTTAGTGTCGTATAGAAAATCCAGTTGCGTTCATTCACGATTGCAGTTCTCTAATTTAATTATCTTGTAGTTGCGAATATATTTCTCTACTATTGTATATATTATGTAGTGAACATTTTTAAAATATCTTTATTTTAAATTCCTGTGTTTATTCTAGTTTAATATCTGTGGTCATGAATATATTTTACTTGTAGGATTCAGTTATTTATAATTTAACTATAATAAGGGTACCATTGATTAATTAACGAATTCCTTATCTATGTATTCAAAAGCTGCGGGAAGGTGACGTTAATTAATTTAATTTCCGAGTTTCTCAGGAAGTTCGACACCTTCGAGTGTTTATTAAGTGACAAAGTCTTATCGTTATGAAGCCGTAGTTACTAATTGAGGAGTTTCTAAGACCGCACACCTATTATTTCGTGAGTGTCAATGTGGGGAAAGTAGTTTGCGAGTTTAAAAAGTTTCAAAGTACATGTATAGTGTTGATAAGAATATTCTATTTAATTTTTTGTTTGTAGATACAAGTTTTCATGGTGGTAGTTGTACAATGGAAATTAAAATATTCTTTTTTAAATATGAATATATTTAGTAAATGGAATAAAAATCTTCAAGTTTTTACGTAATATGTATCTTAACTAAATTTTTTGAAATATTTTTGCACAGCTTCACTTTCGCTGAGACATGTCACTTCGCGCGTCGTAAAAACTGTCCGTTACTCAACTGCTTGTATACTATTATATCCTCCATCACTTAACAGATCTTCGCTAATTATGTTGTTAATTAACATTAAACGTGAAATATGGGACACGAATACATTTTTAATCGTTAAATTTCATTTACACAGATTTAACGTTTGTTATTTTTTTTTATTAGTTCAATTTCAATAATTTATATTTCACTTCAATATAACAATTTATATAAAAACAATTATGCCATCCGTAATTTCATTCTAATAAACAAATGTTCATCCGCAGGCACCGCGAGTTTACCCGTAACCACCAAGAGACCGAGCTTCGCACCAACGACAACGAAACCAACAACATGGCCCACTTTCGGCACCTCGACCACCACCGAAAAAGTCACGTCTACACCATCCGCAGCAGCAACAACGCCAACGGCTCCGACGAACGGTCAACTTCCGGACGGCAAGGACTGCGAACACGGCCAGTACTACGCCTATCCGAACTCCTGTACGCACTTCCTGATCTGCGTGAACGGCAAGCTGGTGAAACAGCAGTGCGGACCGGGTCTCAACTGGAGCAGCGGCAAGAACATGTGCGACTGGGCTTTCAAGAATCCTTGCAACGACACCAAGAGGATGATGTTCGATAGTCTCAAAGACGGAACTGAGGTTGGTTCATACTTATACTTGTTTAGACTTTCGGATCTATCGTGAAAGAATTATATTGAATTTTGAATTTTTGCTTCAAATGAAAAATATGTGCAAATAGATATATATATATATATATAGTGCCGGGTAAAGTAAGACGTAGGCTTTTAACGTTTTTCCTTTTTCTCAATTAGATTTGATTAGGTGCTCTAGCACTACTAGAAGCCTTGATATATTCTAAGTAAATGTATATATAATTATGATTTTCTCTGCGAAGAGTCCGATGAATCGACGACTGCGAATAAAATAAATTTCCCTTTTCAATCGATACAGCAGCCGTGCACGGCGGGCAGCTACAGCAGCGTGCCGGGCGACTGCGAGAGCTACTACGCCTGTCTATGGGGCAAACTGGAGCAGTTCCAGTGCGCGCCCGGTCTGCACTTCAACGCCGAAAGCCGCATCTGCGACTGGCCCGCGCGCGCAAAGTGCGAGGACGGCAACGGTGGCGCAGTGGGCGAGATACCCCTCGATCCTGTGGGAACCGACTCCTCCGTGGTAGCACCAGCCGCACCCACTACACAACGGCCCAAACCACCCACCACTGCTCTGCCCTCCGCTGAAGTTGATCCTGACAAGATCTCACCCCTATCTGGACACTATAAGGTGAGAACCTGTTCAAAATTATGTTCGAACTATTACTGATCGAGGACTGCTTGATAAAGAAGACCTCCTTTAACATTCTCAATAAAAAAAAAAGCTGAACTTACGTTTACACGAAAATTCATTGAGAAAAAAGTGTGAATACGCAATTTTGGTGTACGCGACATCACCTCAAAAGATATGGTTCTCTCGTGATTACAGGTTGTGTGCTACTTCACGAACTGGGCATGGTATCGCAGAGGTGTCGGACGTTATCTGCCCGAGCACATCGATCACACGCTCTGCACTCACATCATCTACGGTTTCGCCGTTCTCGACTACTCCAATTTGATTATCAAGGCTCACGACTCCTGGGCAGATTACGACAACCGTAAGATCGAGGACCGTTGCAAACATCGACGCGTACGTTCGCTAAATCTCACTTGTTTCTTACAATATACATTACAGGTTTCTACGAGAGAGTAGTGGCGTACAAAAAGCGCGGCGTCAAGGTCAGTCTTGCACTCGGTGGCTGGAACGATTCACAAGGGGACAAGTACAGCCGCCTCGTGAACAATCCTGCCGCTAGGAGGAAATTCGTCGAGCAAGCGCTGCAATTCGTCGAGAAGTATGGCTTCGATGGTCTCGACCTCGACTGGGAATATCCAGTCTGCTGGCAGGTAAATCCCTATAAAGATTATCGATGTATCATTGGCCGTATGAATATACCAATGATATTTTTTCGTCCCAAACTAGACCGACTGTAACAAGGGCCCAAGCTCGGACAAGGAAGGCTTCTCGGACTTGGTGCGCGAGCTGAGCGAACAGTTCAAACCGCGCGGACTCCTGCTCTCTACCGCCGTGTCGCCCAGCAAGAAGATCATAGACGCTGGCTACGATGTCCCACTGCTGGCCAAATACTTCGATTGGATCGCCGTGATGACCTACGATTATCACGGACAGTGGGACAAGAGGACGGGACACGTTGCCCCCATGTACTATCATCCCGATGACGAGTTCTATTACTTCAACGCCAATTACACCATCAATTACTGGATCGCCAAGGGTGCGCCACCCAGGAGCATCGTCATGGGTTAGTTTTATCATTTTTTTTTCCATTATTTATTAAGTCCTTGTCTGTTTCCTAAAGAATGCTTATACTGCATTAAATTATTCAGGATATTAACGTTCATTGCAAAATATAAATCAATTTATATATTTACATTTGATTGCGGGAGTACCTGTATAAATTTATTTAACGATCATGCGAATTAATTTAATATCATTTGATTGAATTAGTCGTTATTATTCATAAGAATGAACGATGAATCAAAGAGATTCAATGAATTTCATTGAATTTTTTTCTACTCAAACTAAACAATTTAACGTTAAATTATTTCCACCTTAATCAAATGTAGAATCTGCGATTACTACGTAATACAATATACATTTCAGCTTCTTCTTTTTTAATTGTACATCGTCTAGCAGCTAACTGGAAAATCGATTGACCCAATGAATTTTATTCTCGCAGGCATGCCACTGTACGGCCAGGCTTTCTCGATAAACGACCCGCGCTCAGGTACCGGGCTCAACTCACCAGCGAGCGCCGGCACAGCAGGCGAATTCACCAAGGCCGCCGGTTTCCTCGCCTACTACGAGATCTGCGATCGCATCCGCAACAAGGGCTGGCAGATAGTTCAAGATCCGGAACGTCGCATGGGCCCGTACGCTTACAAGGGCAACCAGTGGGTCAGCTTCGACGACGCCAACATGATCAGACAGAAGGCCCAGTACGTGAGAGACATGGGATTGGGCGGTGGTATGGTCTGGGCCCTGGATCTCGACGATTTCAGGGGACGCTGCGGCGAGGGCAAGCATCCGCTTATGCACACGCTCCAGCAGGTGCTCGCTGAACCACCCAACAAGCACGACAGACGTGAGTGTTTTTTTTTTCCCCGAGATTTTGCCAAGTTTCGAGAGTCATCGTCTATGGTATATAAAAACAATTCTAAAGATGCTTATACGAATTTTACGCAGCTATCAAACCACCGCAAATCGGACAAGATTTGGAATGGAGATTGTCGGAATCACCAACGAAGAACGATCTCATCACTAATCTCCAACTTAAAGAAGAGTCGGACGAGTACAAAGTGGTATGTTACTTCACCAACTGGGCTTGGTACAGACAGTCGGGTGGAAAGTTCGTACCCGAAGATATAGATCCCGATCTCTGTTCGCATATCGTTTATGGTTTCGCGGTACTCGACGGCACGAGTCTCACCATCAAACCTCACGATTCGTGGGCTGACCTCGACAACAGTAAGTGCATGAAACGATGCCATCCTCAATTCGTTTCCCATGAATTATGTAAAAATTCTAACGGTTAATTTTTCGTATTTTTTCTAGAATTCTACGAAAGAGTGGTTGCGTACAAAGCGAAAGGAAAGAAGGTCCTCATAGCTATTGGAGGCTGGAATGATTCTTTGGGTGATAAGTACAGTAGATTAGTTAATAATCCTGCTGCGAGAAAAGCGTTCATTCAAAACGTGATTAAGTTCATCGAAAAGTATGGCTTCGATGGTCTGGATCTCGATTGGGAGTATCCCGTTTGTTGGCAGGTTCGTCGGATATTCTAAAATTATACGTTTCCAAGAATAATGCAATTATTATAAAGAGCTTAGTTCATTTAAGATTCCCTCGTTTACAGGTCGATTGTACCAAGGGCCCAAAGTCGGACAAGGAGGGCTTCGCTCAATTCGTCGTCGAACTGAGTGCCGAGTTCAAGCCGAGAGATCTACTTCTTTCATCCGCCGTCTCGCCCAATAAACGCGTCATCACCGAGGGATACGATGTACCCGTAATTGCTGAACATCTTGATTGGATCGCTGTAATGACCTACGATTATCACGGACAATGGGACAAGAAGACTGGACACAACGCACCATTCTACGCGCGACCGGATGATTGGGATAAGACCTTCAATGCTGTAAGTAGCTTTCCTTATATCCATCAGGTATAATTGTTTAAAAAAAGTTGCTTTGCTATCCTATTTTCATAGTAAGAAATAAATGAGCTAGGACAAAGTTTATAATAAAATATTTGTTTTCAGAACTTCTCAATTCATTATTGGATGGAACGAGGTGCACCACCGAAGAAGCTTGTGATGGGCGTCCCACTTTACGGCCAGAGTTTCTCTCTTGCGGAGAGAGCTGAACATGGACTCAATGCGCCGACTTACGGCGGTGGAGAAGCTGGAGACAACACGAGAGCTCGTGGATTCCTATCTTATTACGAGGTGAGTAAATACGATTTTAAGAAAGGAATAAAAACGAATAACTAGTAAGTAGCAACAAGTGGCTGATATATATATTTTTTTTTGCAACCAGATTTGCCAGCGAACATTGAGAAACGAGTGGACGGTCGTGCAAGATCCAGAAAGGCGTATCGGACCCTACGCTTACAAGGGCGACCAGTGGGTGAGCTTCGACGATGCCGAGCAAGTTAGACGTAAGTCCGAGTACATCAAGGAACTCGGTCTTGGTGGTGGTATGGTTTGGGCTCTCGATCTCGACGACTTCAAGAACTTCTGCGGCTGTGAACCTAGTCCTTTGTTGAGGACCATGAACCGAGTACTGAGAAATTATCCACCAGGTCCACCCTGTCCAGTTACAAGTAAGTTTCACTAATTATTTTCACTTTTATGGATTTACCGTTGCCACATAACTTAAAATAAGTATTTAACTGCGCATCTCTACTTGTATATCAAATATTATTATTCGTAAATTTCTTTATAGGTAACGCAATCATCGAGACTCAACCAAGCACTATAAAACCCACTACGGAAAGGCCAACCTACGAGCCCTCAACGGCAACAACACCAAGCCAACCCTCAACAAGTGATATCCCGGTGGAAGTACCAACGGAGGAAGTAGACACTGTCGAGGTCGAAGCAGGTGGTTCACCACCACCACCATCGGCATATCCTCAAGGTAGCTGTCATGACAGGCTTTTCATCGCGCATAGAAAAGACTGTCGGAAGTACTATCTGTGCAACTTCGGTCAGCTCACCGAGCTTACCTGTCCCAGCGGACTTTATTGGAATGAAGACCATTGCGACTGGCCTGAAAACACCAAGTGCGAGGGAAAAAAGAAAATTCAGTATAACAGAAGCTCCTTGATCAGGTGAGAATCAGCGGCAGATTTATTTCTGGTTTTTGTGCTGATTTGAGTGAAATAGAATTTAAGGTGTCGATAAGATAATATTGTATATATTGTACCTAGTATAATCTCTTTTTGTAATATAAGTTTTGTATGTATATATAAGTATGTAAGAAATATTCGCAAATGGCCATGTAGTAGATACGGCATAAAACAAATAAATCGAAAAAAAAGTTTCAAATGATTGTCCAAATTTATTTTGTTAACATAACAGTTCTAGTTCTTTTATCAGTCAATTCATATAGCCATTACAATAATAATGACTCGAATTAAATTTCACAATTCATTTTAAATTATACTAACAAAATCTATATTATCATTTGAAGAGAAACACTAAATGTAATCCTAATAATAGCACAAAACATTCATATTATCATCTAAAAGATAAAAGATTTTATACTCAATCATCAATAACCGATTTGAAACCATTTAACAAGCATAATCACATATGTAACAATAAAAAATTAACTATCTATCCGGTGAATCAGTACCGTGAAAGCAGTTAGCAACTCGCTAAGATCTAACCAAGGGCAAGAGCCTACCAAGGTAATACAGACGACAACAGAGAGAAACTACGGTAGCACATCCTCTGAGGAGTCTTTGGAAGAACTGACAATTGGTGGACGCAAAGTGATCTGTTACTTCACGAACTGGTCGGTATTCAGGCCGGGTATCGGCAGGTTCGAGCCCGAGGACATAGACCCAAGCATTTGCACCCACATAGTCTACCTGTACGCGATACTTGACTCTGACTCCATGAAAGTGAAACCTGGAAACTACTTTTCCGATGTCGATAACAACATGTACGGCCGAATAACCGCATTAAAAGAGAAGGGCATTAAAGTACTCATCAGTGTTGGAGGATATGCGGAATCGCGTGACATAAAGTACAGCAATATGGTGAACGATGATCACCTAAGGGCAGTCTTCGTAAGCAGTGCACTGAACTTGGTTGAGAGGTATGGATTCTCTGGGCTGGATATCAACTGGGATTATCCCGTATGTTGGAAGGTTCGTCAAGTTTTTTTATCATTCATTTTGAATACTTGTTTCAGTATACTTAATTCGGTTTACATACACATTTAGATAAAGCACTAAGTATATAAAGTATTGCTTTATGAATATCTGTGTTAAACTTGGTTCATAGGGCTACTGTAGCGACGACCACACATCCGACAAAGACGGTTACACGAAGCTGGTGCAAGAGCTCAGTCAAAAGTTCCGACCACGAAATCTCCTACTCTCGGCTACTGTGTCACCGAGTGTGGACGTAATTGACAAAGGCTACGATGTCCCAGCCATCATGCCATACTTGGACTGGATATCTGTGTTGAGTTTGGACTATCACAGCCACAGAGACGGCAAAACCGGATTCCATGCGCCGCTTTACTACAGTCCAGGAGATGAATACGACTTCCTCAATGTCAATGTGTCGGTGCAGTACTGGTTGAAGAAGGGTGCACCAGCCTCAAAGTTGGTGATGGGTATACCAACGTACGGACAGAGTTTCACTCTGAAGAATCCTATCGTGAATAAACTGAATGCACCAGTATCTGATGTTGGAAAAGCCGGAGAATTCACGAAATCAGAAGGCATTTTGGCCTACTATGAGGTACTAAACTTTAACGTACCTACTTAAGGGGATGCCGGAGTCGCCTGTTTTACCGACATTAGGTTTTTCAAACTTTTCTCTTTAACAAATTAACCAATTCACTTGAAACTTTTAGAGATGATAGAATGATCATAAATAGAACGCGCTCAGCCCAGAAATTTCTGAAAACTAAAATAATAT
>UELU01145920.1:10986-72244 GCA_900490025.1 Megastigmus dorsalis
TTTCAATTCAATCCAAGAGATGGCATGATTCTGACTTTGCAATTATATTTCAAGTTAAAAATATTATATTTACGCAATTTATTGGTAATTTCAGGGCTGAGCGCGCTTCAATTATGATCATTCTATCATCTCCTAAAATTTCAAGTCAATTGGTTAATTTGTTAAAGAGAAAAGTTTGAAAAACCTTGTGGGTATTTCGATGTAGTAAGGGCGGGAAATTTAAATTTTTAGTGACTCCGACGTCCCCTTAAATCAGTTACATTAAAGTAATCATTTTAAATTAATAAAAATTTATCTCATTCTTTCTGTTAATGGTGATAACATATTATTTTTTTTCATATCAAACATTTCAATGATTGTATCCGATCTACATTTAATAATTTAGAAAATATAAATCACAATTGAAAAGAACGTCTTATTTTTTAAACGCTTGAAGAAAAATATTACATCGCTGTTTATTTTTCGTATTTGAATTACAGATCTGCCGTAAAGTAAAGGAAGATAGATGGAAGGTAAGAAAAGACCCAGAAGGTTCCATCGGCACGTTCGCTACAGGGAGTGATCAATGGGTTAGCTACGACAGCATATCGAATTTTGCCAAGAAGGTTAGTACAGTTGCAAGGGGCTACTTCTACTTTTTGATATACAAAGACAGAAAATCTATTAACTTAATAAAGAATTAACAGCTCCGTGTAAGATACAAATCGAATACTAGAGATAAATCTGGTTCGTACATTATGGTTACGTTCGCGTGCAAGGGAACTTAATATTGAACCATGCCTTTATTGATACAAAATCTTAATACTTGAACATCATTTATGATTTTTTTCTAAAAACTGTTACTGAGTAATAATATCAACTTCTACAAGAATCTTATGAAACTATATTTTCAATAAATTTTCTAGAGATTTACTTTTTTAATGAAGTATCAATGAGAAAAGTATTTATTGGACAATGTCAAGGTCTGACATATTTCACAAATTGAAAAATTTATATAACTTTGTGCAACAAATAATTATTTAGTGAATTTATTTATCAGATTAATATTGTATTTACATGAAATTCAAAAATATCATTAAACTTAAAATACTTTGATTGACTTAAAATGAATTAAAATTACAGTTCAGGATAGTATAAACTAGCAAATTGTAATTAACATTTCAGGCCGACTACATTAAGGAGCTGGATCTGGCCGGCGGAATGATCTGGGCTCTGGACCTGGACGACTTCAAAAACACGTGTGGCTGCGGCAAGTATCCATTGCTAAACGCCTTTGCAAGTGCATTAAAAGGCGATGCAGACCAATTACAAGACTGCGCGTAATCCAGCTGTCAGAATTACAGTGATATAATGTCAGAATCTCACTCTATTGCATTTCAAACATGAGTCTTTCTCGCACTATTTTAACCCTTGCTTTATCAACACGTTTCGTGTTCCAATCACGAGTTTATAGCTTTCTGGATTAAGATGCTGCTGAAATTGTATCCCTGCGATTGCAATTACAATTTCGATTCGAGCAGCTGCCCTGCATGTAATTACTTTGGTAAAAAGTATATGTTAATAGATGAAATTGCTATTTTAACAAAGTCAGCTACAAATTTGTTCCTGAGGGACTGGTGATAAAGAAGAATATTGGAATACAATTATTTTATAATATATTTTATTCGAAGAAATTATGTTAATTGATGAAAGTTTTTTCATGATTGAATTTTGGATGTACCTGAAATGACGCGTTGATAAGGTAAGGGTTGATTCAATGATTTCATTCTCTTCCTTATACCTTCAAAGAGAGATGTCTGGAAGATAATGACTTAGATTTAGGTATACAAAGTATTTTTAGAATAGTTGTAAGGGTGATATATATTTTTAAGAATTTAGCTTTTAATTAGTGATTAACTTTATTTTTATATTTAGCGTTATCCTAATGGATATTCTGCTTTTAGTGACTAGATAAGGATATTTAGAATATTATGACATTCAATTGATTTGTATGATTCACAATTTTTGTTTCAATAAAAAAGCAATAAGCTACCTGTTTGAAAAAGTCTGTGTTTTATTGTATCCAAGACATAAATAAAAGCCATCTTACCATAGTATCTTATTAAAATCATTTAGCAAATATTTTCCAGAATTAAATAAACCATGCTCTGTATTATAATTGTGAAGAAAATTTTTTGTAATCGATATTTTTAATCATAAATTTAGATTTTAAATTTGATTAAATTAAATAAATTAGATTGCATCCTAATATAAGCTTTAATAAAAAATGCAGGAGGGTGATATGGCACAACACTCTTTTTAGGCACAAGCAGTATCAATAAAACAGCCAATTGCCTTAATCAACTATATATAGGCTCATGAGCCTCGATGGCAGATGAATCAAACTTACATCGTCTTAAATAAAATCACGTTCTGCACGTGATGATTACACTGCGATTTCGATACTTTATTTCTACATAATATACTAATTTATAATGAATACTTAAAAAGTAACACAATAATTAATATTTTATAATTTTTCAATTTGTTAAATGAAACACTTTTTTAGCAATAAATATTGGTTTTTACAGAGTGAACAATAGTGAGTGTATAAAACTTTGATAAACTTATATTTTCGTCAAAGCTGATATGTAATAAATAATTATTTAAGATTTTTAGAATTACACTAATTCTTTAAACAATTATAAATTTTAAATGTAAATTTATTTTTGTGATTATCCTATCGATAAGTAATAAATATAGAGATCCTTACGTCCAAAATCTTGATAAAAAAAAAATATTTTATATTCGTTTAAAGCGAAAATATGCAAATGTAAGAAAACATTAAAACCTATTTGATGACTGAAAATACGTAGTAAGTGTTGTACATTTTCACTAATCAATCGTAAATTTATTTCTTACCGTTACACATGCAGGTTTATTTTTCAAATTTCGTGAAATTGATAATATTTACTATTTACAAAGCTTTCTTTAATTTTAAATCAAAATGATAAACAATAAAAATTAGTTCTCATTTTCATTATAAACTCTTTTTTCCAAAGCAGAAAACGTTAACTGGAGACCATGTATCATTATTCAAAAATTAGAGGGAAATAATAGTCTTCTTTGTTCCTTGCTGCGAAAGGTTCTCGCGTTGCAGTTCTTTAATTTAGATAAATCCATAAACATCATTATAGTAGGCAGAAAACGACGAAGCAAAAGAAGAGGGAGACTATAATGTTCTGAAAAGTGCTTGATCAATGAATTGACTGTTCGCGATCGTGAGCATTTAGGCGATAAGAGCGAGAATTTCATAATCGGATACGCATACGTGAATACACCAACAGATCGTTGGTATCGGACGAGGCGTTTTTTTATTTCTGCGCGAGGGACTTATCGATAAATGTTTTTATACGGGCAAATCTGTTTTGCAGAATGTGTATATACATACGAGTTGCTCGGTGCTCCGCGTGTGTTTGAGGGGAATGTTTTCAAATCTATCTCATAGCGTCGCGGCTGCGAAGTGACAGTGGTCAGTCAGTTTGTTCGCGCTAATCGCCGCTTTCGCGCCACTCGATCGAGAGTACACAGAGTGGAAGGTTCGAACACGTGCTGCACGGGCTTGGCTATCGCGCTAATTCCTTCAGATATGGAAAAAATTAAAGGTACGGTTGCTATTAATTTTGAATAATTATTATTGAGAATACAGTTTTCAATGAGTGATTATTTCGAATTCTGTATAGTTCAATCGACAAAACATTAATGAACGAGTTATGTTTATTGGCACCTAAAGTTTCTTCGAGTGCGATTACTTTTCGACATTTATATATATGATAATTAAAAGAAAACACATTGTATGTAATATTACTTTCATTATTTTCATTTATTTTCCTTTCATCTTCCATCCGATACAATAAAACTATGCTATTAAATAATATTAAATTTAAAATAAGCAATTTAATAATACGTAGTAGTAATTGCTGATCAAAATTTAATATTGAATAAAATAAATAGTTACAAAAAGTATTTAACAAAAGTTATACAAAAGTCAAATATTTTAAGACAATAAATTAAAAATCAAAATTCATGATTTCATTGTCATAGATAGATTATTTTAAAAATAAATGCAGACTTATGGCTGTATTTATGTTTAATTTCAAACATTATTTTAGTCCACGATCCCGTTATAAAGTGAACGATCTATTATTGAACTGCCAATCAATGAACTCTTTATAGCAATAGACTGACATGAATTCATTTCCATTTATGAAAAATTTCTTAAATATTTCTTAAATGAGCATAGCAAATATTGTAATATGATGTATTTAATACTTTCGCTTTCAATACTATTTCATTAAAAAATACGAGTTGTCTTTGCATGATTATTTATGATACCAATCATCAAATAATCACGTTATTTCAAATCCCCCTTATAAACATTTCTTGCATAATTTAAACGATCTTTGAACTATGCAGTAAATGAGTATAATGTAAAGTGTAAATAGGACAAGTTAATACTATTTATACGACTGTAAACAGTACAGAAAATTATCAACAGGCAATTTAATTCAGTGTAAAAAATTATCATAACTGTTAAAGTTGGACAATCGGTCGAATCACTGATACCTAAATATTATACTTAGGTATGTATAAAATGTAATCTTATCATTGCTTAAAGACAATTGCTAGTTATCTACTCGGTGAAACAATTTACAGTAGCATATTTACACTAAATTCACTTTATGGTACTTATAGTGTAATCACTTTGAATGAATAAAATTCCTGGATAAGGAGATTTATAAGCAGATTACCTGTTGAATCGTTACAGGATTTTATGGAGGTCAACATTTACAATACGAATAGACGATTTTTGACATTTGAAATGCTAAATATATCTTTTTGAATAGTGCGCACATCAGCTTCCGCCGTTTAATGCTGAAGAATATTATTATTTCATGCGAATATAAGTGCATTGCGAAATAATCGAGACGCAAATCATAAGTATTTGTTACGAAACGCTTATTCAAATGCAACTGCAAATCTCGTGTAAACATATATGGATTGAACACGCACGTGGACATCAACACTTGAAATTGATCAATTTAAATTATGACAAATTTTCTTTCAAAATTACGGTGAATAAGTGGATACAAAGTATACCTAGTGTATTATAAAGCTGCATACACAGCAAGTAAGACTGAACTGCTGTAAAATTTTCATTTTTTTCCCGATATACACTCATCTTTTTTATTATGCTATATACAATGTTTAATGATAATTTTTAATTATTTCCCAGTCAAAATGTACTTTATTATAAAAAAAATTTTAAAAATGTTATTTCTTCAATAATTGAAAATTTCACTTGCCATTAATTGCTTTTTGTAGGATATAAATCTCTTGCGAATATTAAAGACAAAGTTCCCATTAAACACTGAGTATCGACTTTAATACAAAAAAATTGACCTAACTGATAATTTGCAGATACTGAATGTCAATATGCAACATATTCCATAATGAAATTGAATGCTGAGCTTACAACTTTGTCGTGAAATTATAAAAACTAAATGGAGATATGTTAAATGTACGTAACATCATAATCATATATGGATTCTGATATAATACGATGGATAAATAAGAATAAAATTATGTGTCCTACAAATCGGCAGCGATTAAAGTTATTAAGTTTAGGTATATGTATCGATTTTATCGAAATTTAAGCTTTTTACTCTACTCGTATACTATTCTCATCATTTAATTTATGTTTTTTAATTTGCTAGTGCATGCAGTTAAAATCTAAAAATAAATAACATAAACAGTATACTATATCAACACGCACTTATTCCGATGTTACGGTGTCAATTTTATGTAAAACAAATTGCCTAGCGCGTTTTCGGTTTCTTAAACCCAGCTTCATTTGTCCCTAAACTTAAAATAATAAAATTTTAACGCAACTGTACACTTTTCGTAAATTTAATATATGTGTAATCCTCACGAACTTTTGACTTTTGATGAAAGAAAATGAGTTTGTTTTTAAGTTTTTATCACACTTGTGAAATTTGGTGTGTATATTTCTCTGCTAATAATTAAAGCCCAGCTTACTGTAATAGCTTATTTTATTTGTTTTTAATCCCACATCAAGTGACCATTTCTAAAATTTATCTGAGGTATGCTGCGCCTTCACGAGTTAATAAATCAGTTTTTATTACTATAACAGTAAAAAAATGTCTAAAATTTTATCTTTACGCTCCGACGATGTGAAACACACCCATGAATCATATAAAAGGAAATAAAGTTTTGAGGCTGTATTTGCATTCGGTATGAGTCTTCTGGTTGAACATAAAATTTTGTTAAATTTTAAAAATTCAAAAAATGTTATTTTTTATCAATTTTCGTCATATTAATTACTACATTTTTTATGGAAACGCTTAAAATGTTCATATAAGATTATTTGTACATTTTTTTTCCAACAATTCAAAAACATATGATGGCCCACTGATCAAAAAATATAGTATTGAGTAGACAATATTCTTATATCCGAGTTTCACAAAAATTAATAGTTCGTAATAATTGCTCATATGTATGAACTAGCGCAATTATACAAGTACCATTACAAATCTTAAATAATTTGAATGAAACGAAATATCTAGATCTACATTGTATAAAAAAGGAATATATATATATATATATATATATCTTTGTACTTTATACTCCCTGATATGATGAATATTCAGTGAACAATGATCTTCCTGTTTTTAACTTAATTCAAAAGCATTCCACCACTGTCTTCATTCACAATAGCTATTGGCAACCAAAATAAAATTACTCGAAATAAGCAATGATTAATGACATGATGCATGCACTAAGAATAAAATTATAATTCAGGAATTAAAAAACATATTATATCGTTACACTAGCTATAAATTATATAATTTGTTATAATCAAGTATAACATGGGCTCAGACAAGAAAAATTAACGAATCCAATATCTACCTATACCAATTCTGGATGTGAAGTCGCAAGGTCGCTGAACTTTAAAATTCTTGATTCTGATAATAGAAAAACTTGAGTATATGCCTATTGTGAAATCAGCTTAACGTTTAAAGCACACAGCAATGTTATTCAAAGTATATTCAAACGATCACATTTCTCGTTAGTCGTTTGCGTATCGGCGTGTGTTAGATACACGTAGAAAGAGCGCGTAAATATAAGTAGGCACAGAAAACGACGATCTAGAGTATAAAATTAACCTCTCTGCTCGAGGAGAGGTTACGGACATATTCAGGTGTGCAATATTCGACTTTATTTTTCGGAGGTGAAAAAAAACTCGCGCAGGTCGCGGGATAAAGCCAAATCAAAGCCATGACATTAGATAATAATTCTCACAACGAAGAAAATCGGGAGGAGATTGAACCGCTTGATAATCACACATCTGTCGTTGCAGATTCCGACGTATCGGTGCTGTACAAATCCAACGGGGCAAAGTTGATCACCGATGCGGATAAACAGGTAAAAAATATTGCTTTTTTGTTTTTCTTTCAATTTTTTTTCCTTAATTCTGCCTGGTGCTAGTAAAAACAGTATCTAATTTGAATACATATTATTAGTCTTGTTATAATAAAATGTGCGCTTTGTTCTAAAACGGTGTGACAAAACAGATGATTCATGCGTTATTTAGTGAAAGCATTTCACAACTTTGTTTACATGTAACCTAAACGCGTTACGTTTACGGCATATAGGTGTATATATAAATTCCGTTGTATATATAATATTAATAACGTTATTAATAAAATAATTATTCGTAATATAAAAACGGTTTCTCTTAAATGTTTTTGTTGCATTTAGGTACGGAATATTTTCATATTTAGATAAGATAAATTATCATAATAATGACTGTTACCTACATAAGTTATTTTCAGCGATAAATGATTAGCCAGTGAGCTCATACATTTTTTTTACTATGAAGAGCAGTTTTAATCGTGTATTTAATATTGTAAATTATTGAAATATTCATTCAATTTTTAATTCATATATAGTTTATTATTACTATCATGCATGTCAAAGTTTATGATTAATAATTTATCTATTATTATATATCATATTACTTAAGATCGCTCTATTTGAAGTTAAACTTTTTATCAGTGCTATTTAGCAAGCATCAAAACATTTTCATTAATTCCTGTATGTCATTTATTTTGCTTAATGCCACTAATCAAACACAATATGTTCAAGAGATACTAATTGAGTAATTCAATTGCTCGAATGAATTGACCTTAAGTGACTTAAATCAATTAGCTTATGTCTTATCTTTATCTGTCGTTCTTTGTATTTCCGTACATGTGCTATAAACCAGGTTTAGGTAGGGGATTTAAACGCTTTGTGATGATAGATAACAAAGTAAATTTTTGTTTCAGAAAAGTTCGGATGAAAAGATTATAGAATCCGGAAGATGGACTCCAATGCTAGTTCTTGCTGGCACAACATGTTGTCTAGGCTCAGCTCTACCTGCTGGTTTCAATATTGGTGTGATGGGCAATGCTGCTCATGTGAGTATATCTTTTAAGAATAATATTCAGTTATTATTTATATAATTTTAAAAAATTTATCTTAAATATTTCAGGTCATGCAAAATTTTTGCAACCAAAGCATGGAAGAACGATATGGAGTCAAAATTACAACTGCAAGTTTGAATGTTCTTTGGGCAACAATAGTTTCAATTTTTCTTATTGGAGGAGTCACGGGATCTTTATCTTCGAATCTTTTAGCAAATAAATTTGGACGAAGGGGTGCTTTAAGTATAGGAAATATCTGTGGAATCATTGGAGCAGTTTTGTTTTTTCTGACGCCTGCTTTCAATTCTATTGAATTCTTCCTACTAGGTAGATTAATTGTTGGGCTCTCTGGTGGTCTTGCTACAAGCTTATTGCCAACTTACATGTCAGAAGTTGCTCCTCTAAACCTGCGTGGTGCTGTTGGTGTTCTGTGCCAATTAGGAATTACCTTTGGTGTACTATTAGGACAAGTTGCTGGACTCGATTCTGTTTTAGGAACTGAGGATCATTGGCATTATATGTTGGCTGCATTTTCACCACTATGCATAATTGCCTTAGTACTTATTTTTCTACTACCTGAGAGTCCAAAGTATCTATTTGTTATTAAAGAAGATCGTGAAAGTGCATTAAAAGGTTTGTTCTTACAGCATAAACTATTTTAGAAATTATATCAGAGTTTTCAATAATTGTCAAAGATAATTTTAATCTTAAATTATAATGCTTTTATATTTAAACTATGAAATAGCTATCAGCTTTTATATCATATTTGATAATTTTACTATTTATGAACTTCTATTTCAGCTCTAAGTCGCTTTAGAAATATTGATAGGCTCTTTTTGCATAGTGAAATTGCTAATTTGGAAAAAGAATTAGCCACTAAATCTACCAATAGCTCATGGACAATAGCTCTTGCTTTTAAGGACCCAACTTTGAGACTGCCGTTAATGTTAGTTTGTTTCTTACAATTTGGTCAACAGCTGAGTGGAATAAATGCTGTTTTCTATTATTCAAATGTGATTTTTGAAAAAGCAGAATTAGATGTTAAGACCTCGCAGTATGCTACTATTGGTACAGGATTAATTAATATGGGAATGGCGGTTATTTCAGTTCCTATAATGTCATGTTTTGGAAGAAGAACACTCTTTTTAACAAGTGCATACTTAACTATAGGATGTTTAGTGCTATTATGTGCTTCAATTGCACTTATTGTAAGTATAAATTTTGAAAATATACTTACAGTATATGAATTTGATGTCAAAAGATGTAAAAAAAAAATGCAAAACATTAAAAACTTGAATACATTATTTTTTGATTTCAGGACTTTGTCTTTATGAAATGGGTGTGCATCATTGCAGTTCTTGCTTTTGTACTATTTTATGGTATAGGACTGGGACCTATTCCATACTTTATAGGCTCTGAACTATTTGATATGGGTCCAAGATCAGCAGCAATGTCAATAGGCAGTGTATGCAATTGGGGTGGTAATTTCATAGTTGGAATGACCTTTACGCAGATGCAAAAAGTTTTTGAATCTTATTCCTTCTTGGTTTTTGCTGCATGCACATTGTTCCTTGCACTTTTCTGCAGGTATGTAACTATCAGACAATTTATAATTATTTTTATCCATAATTTTTTTATTAAGTAACTTCATTTTAGACGTTACACTACAAAACCTTCTCATTTATACATATTTAATTAAAAAACAATATATAATTCTCGCAAATATATTAAAATATTTAACAAAATCATTAATTTTATATAAAAGCACTTGTGATATTTTTTTTCTATAATGTTGATTAATTTATTATTGCAGAAAGTATTTACCAGAAACGCGAGGTAGAACTACAACAGAAGTTGCGGCATCAGTCACTCAAGGATTAAAATCCCGACCGAATCAAGTCGAATCAGATGTTAACATCACGTAATTAATGCAAGAAAAAAAACCTTCTTACTAATTTCGGACGAATCTCTGCGGTTCATGCAGTTACAATTTGTGCACAAGTTAAAAATTATACGATGAACAGTATGATAAGAAAGTATTCGAGTACGTTGGCCGATCAGTCAACGGCACAGACTAAAAGGAAAATACCTTTTACTTCATATTTTTGTAATTTATATACCTTCTTGATACTTGCTACTAATATATTGTGTGTATATATATGTACACTAGAGTCCTGTGTGCAATAGCGAGCGGAATTCTCTTCCCCGTCTCGATCGTTAACATATCACGTCGTGAAGATCTTGTTGTTATTTTTATCTCGACGATGTTTACCTATTTTTTACTGGAAATGTAAGTATCGCAAGTGTTGTGATTTTTTACTTGTATTTTTAAGAAACGTAGTGTATTTTTTGCACTTTTAAACGGTGATTGTACAATATATACCTGTGCATCTTTTTATTATTTTTTACCTAAAATTCTCTCCATAGTATTGGTCGAACTTTTCGTAAAATACCAAGCACAAAACCGTGTGCGGCGCTATTCTCAACCACGTTGGAAAGACTCCTTTGTACAGTCCCGTGATTCCTTCTGTTTTGAAGATTTTGTAGAAGGCATCGAATAGTCCGCCGTACAATACACCTTTACCCGATGCATCGGTTTCTGGAAGAAGCAAAACATCAATTCAGTATTACGTTTACTGTATAGAAACAAAAAAGTTCATAATACCGACGTAAACGTACTTTGATTATACACCCTCGTGGCTACGACGTCAAAGGGTTGCATGGTGATCGCGACACAGGTACCTCCAGCTAGCGAAGCTGCAAATGTCAGTAGCATTGGCCTGTCTGAAAAAATCTAAAATAAAATAATATGCGTTACAATTTATTCCAATTTATTCTTAATTTTTTAATATATTCACTGTTTTATATCTTATCATGATTATGTAACATTTATATCTGAATGACGTATTCGTTAATTCAATTTAGCTTCTTTTGAGCAATAATAATGATTGTTATGTAATTCGTCAAAATCTAATTTATTCATCGAGATCCAATTCATAATTAATAAAAGTATATTTCAAATTTTATTTGATATTTATTTGCCAAGTAATGTAAATATCATTACTGAACTAATTCCCATTAAAAAAAAAAAAAAAAAAAACAAGTTTCTTCCAAGTTACATTCATCCAGAAAAATTATGTTTCAATAAAATTAAAAAGCATATTATTTCATCTGAAAATTTGTGTATAGGTATATATACTTATTGAAATAATGGAAATGAATTAGCATACCTGAAAAGGCTTGAGCCAGTCAGCGACGACACTGTAGCTCGTCAGTTGGGTCGAGGATCCAACAGATATCCTTGGCACCCCGACATGCCAGCCACGATAAAGTCCGCGAATGCCCGCCTCCTTCCACAGATTACTCAGGGCCGACCAAGTACCCGTATGATGATGCTGCGTACCGACCGCGATCTTACCCGAGGCCTGCGACTGGATCTGTGTCTTCACCTGCGGGTAATTCGTACGAATCGATGTTTCGCGAATATACATCCACAGATTTCATTAGCAATGCAGTTTATAATCCACTAATCAGGCCATATTAAAGTTAGGCATAAAAAGAAAAAGCTGATCGGTCCTTACACCTAAATGAAATGAACTAAAAAAAAAAGAAAAAAAACTATAGGCATTCCCATTGTGAGTCGAATGATGGAGCATAAATTACCAAGTAGAGCGGACTGGCGAAGGCGGAGCCGACGCAACCGGCGCCAGCTGACACCAGGAGGGAGTTCGCTACGAGCACCTGGCCGGCCTCGTTCACCGTGAGTTCGTACCTTTTAGCGAGATTGTAGCCACCCAAGCGGATGCCGTTCAGTACCATTTGAAAGCCGAGGGCAGGAACGAGGCCCGACTGCAGTGCCAATATACCCTCGTGGCGGGCGATTTGGTAGGCGGCGTGAAATGTGTTGCGGTAGACCTTGCGATAGGAGCCCCGAGCCTCGAGTTCGCCCTGGAGCTGGAGACGTATCTTGACTACGTCGATGGGATTGGTGAAGAAGCCGGCGCACACGGCTGCCAAGGCGCCGATCGCGAACTCCATCGATCCCGTCCCGTCCTGCCCTCGAGCTGCGATATACAAGCGGGAACGTTTTTTTTATATAGCTTCGATGATTGATATACCAATTGGATCGCTTTTCTTAACGCGCGGTTAATTCGGGATTTCTATCACTTTGGTAAATTTTCATTTGTTTATGGATAAAATGCTGGTGTCGAATTCAGCGAGCTTAGAAAATTTCAATTTAGAGTAGGGTTTACTGCAGGGGCTGCGTTATGTATATCGACGAGCGCTAAAATAATAATCACAGAAAGAATGATTTGCTGGAACTGTACCTGTATATATAGTATACATAAGTATATGCTGGAACATACCTGCAGTATTAATTTCAGACGATAACAATTTTTTCTATTTATGATTCTATGCAGTTGATGGAATATATTCTCGTTAAAATTTATCTAATTAAATTTATGAAGTATATTTTATAGGTCCTTCTTAATAGGATAAATTTATATCATTTACAACATCACTATTCGAATGCATCGAAATAATTCTTTACATATTTTATTAATACGTTTGCCAAACTTGAATAATTTGATTGTTCTCTTTTGTGACTGATGATAAAGGCAATATTGAATCCATTTATCAAATTTATGAAGCAATAATAGAAATCAATTTTATATATATTTATAGTGCAGACACGGCATTAATTTATTACATCTAGTATATTTCCTGCAATGACTTCGATAGTCAAAATACTAAAAGAACTTGAATGAAAGATCGAAAAAGTAGTCGAGAAAACTCATTAAAAATAACTCACAAAACATTCGCAAGGTATATAATTTGTTGCAACATGATGTAGGTACTGACCTTTGCACAAAGCTTTTTCGAATCAGGTCAGGTGCATGCGAGAATCGGATGTACAGGCCGCGAGCCGCGAGAATAACAAAAAAAAGTCCGACTGCACGAACGAGGACATATCTCCCTTTACGTCATTTTGACTTTTGCACGACGAGGCGGGCAGCGAATCACTGGGATACGAAAGACTCTCGAAAAATCATTCACCGCGACGGTGTACACCATCTGAGCGTGTCTGAGGCGGCCGGTCAGCTGTTCTCTACGCTAGGAGGGCTATAGGCTATAGTTGAGCTTTTGGGGCTTGGGGTTATGTAAGCGCGGCGGACGCCTCTCTATATGCGGCTTGCAAGCTCGATAGCGCGGAAAATACGAATGCGCCGCTGTTGCTGTCGTTCAATCCTGTGTGCGATGGAGTGAATCTTCCGTGCTAAATTGCTACCTCCAAGCTGGTTTATCCCATTATTTTGGGATACCCGAGGGGATACCATTGCCGAGACATGATTCTATGTGTTATTTTCGTGTTATTTTCATTTGATTGAATTAACACATATACTGTTTGTGTATTTGTAAAAAATATATAATAAGAACGGAAGAAGAGCTAATGTCCTGCACAGTATGGAAATGAAAATTCTTG
Source organism: Megastigmus dorsalis (assembly GCA_900490025.1). Classification (NCBI taxonomy): domain Eukaryota; kingdom Metazoa; phylum Arthropoda; class Insecta; order Hymenoptera; family Megastigmidae; genus Megastigmus; species Megastigmus dorsalis. Next base: position 25,000 of record UELU01145920.1, read on the forward strand.
AAAGTCTCACTTAAGTGGTAATGAAAAATTGTTTCCGGATGTGTCTAAAAGGAAGGTAAAATAATACAGTCAAAGATTATTATTGAAAGTAGACAGTATATATCTATATATTTTATATAAATTGTAATCTTATTATAGCTACCAAGTTATCGACTGTACGCATTATACGTTTCAAAGTTAAAATTTAAGACGGATAAATAAAGAATTTGATTTCGCATCTAGCACAGCTTCTCATAAAATTTAAGTCTAACAACATCGTCGATAAACAAGATATCTTTACAAACGAATATACAATTTTACAATAAACAGATTTAACTATATCTTAAAAACACAACATTTTCCATCAGGAATGTTTGAAATATATATATATATATATATATATATATACATATATATATTCATATTCTTCGTTAAAAATCGACATTTCTCACATCCGCTCGTGAGCTATTTATCCACCCATAAATACAGCACACATTCATACACACGTCACACACACACATACATGACGCGCACGCGCGCGAAAGTTCTATATTTAAAATAGCGCGCGAGGGTCTTGGCTTTCTCACAGAGAAAATTCTAATGCCAAATAAATGCTTTCACATATTCACATGCGCTTCGAGCAACGAAGACAGACTCGAGTATCTTTTACAATCTGGTCATTGACTCTAGTTATTCTAGCTTTGGGCCATTATCGTATTGTTTCTAAATAATTGCAGCGCGCTATGTTCACATTGGCTGTCTGTGCGAGTTGCGAGTCAAGCTATGCGACCAACAAATTTCGTATATAAAACAGTAATACGCAAATGTTTAATGAGCATCGTTCAAATTCAAGTACTCGCCATTTGTGTAAATAAATGAATTCGTTATCATCGCACGTCGCTTGGGCTGCGTTTACATATATCGTGTAAGGAAGGACGTTATAGTCTCATTTTTCCAAATCTCCGTAGAACCTCGCGATCTTCTCGTAAAATACCAAGCACAAAACCGTGTGGGGCGCTATTCTTAGCCAAGTTGGAAAGACTCCCTTGTACAGTCCGAAGAATCCCTCGGTCTTGAATATCTTGTAAAGAGCATCGAACAGTCCGTTGTAAAGTACACCTTTGCCTTTCGCGTCCGTCCCTAGAAAAATATCCAAAAATACAATACACTTCATTGAAGCCACATTTTTGCCTATATCACAATTAGTAATGCACCTCTGCCTTTGTATCCTCCGCGTGATTTTTCCAAAATTGATGCGAAGAATGACGAGGAGGCCAGATAAGGTGAGGATGAACGAAAAAAAAAGACTAGGTATTGTCATATAAAATTACCTTGATTGTACAATCGCGTCGCTATGACGTCGAACGGTTGCATGGTAATGGCCACACAGCTACCGCCGAGCAGTGACGCCACGAAAGTCAACAGTATCGGCTTATCGTGAAATACCTAAAAAAAAACCAATAACACGTTATGTATAGTTGAACAAAAATATAACGATATGTCCCAATTGACAATATCGCCAATAATAACAAACGAGTGCACTTACGTCCATGGGTCTGAGCCAATCGCAGAATAGGCCGAAGGAGGTGAGCTGAGTGGCCGAGCCGACGAAGACACGGGGTATGTTGGCGTACCAGCCGCGATACAAGCCCCTGACACCTCCTTCGCGCCACAGGGACTCGAACGCTGACCATGTGCCCCCGTGGTTGTGCTGGTGGCCCACTGCTATCGTCTGAGCTGACTGGGATTGAAGCTGCGTTTTTACCTGTAAGGATCCGACCACTCGACGTATATTTAAATGGATCACGCACTTCTACTGTATATCGGCTTTCAATTTATAAAGTACTCTCGTGGAAAAGTTGTGAAACTATTTAAAAAAATATACCAATGCCAAGAAAAATGCGCGAATATATAGTAATAAGCGCAAGACGTCTCACTGTTCTATGTCTAAATCAGTTGTTGCGAAAGAAATGTTTGTAGTATATATGTAGATTATAATGAGCGTAGTATAATTGTCCTCGGAAAAAAATACAAGACGCGTTAGTTTTGATACGAAAATCCAAGAAGTTTGACTTTCCATCGGTAAAAGTCTAAATCAAGTCTAAACTATATACAATATGCGAATTATGCTTCGTCGTCATCATCATCAATTAAAAGATGATTCTCAAATATTCCCAAACAAAGAAGAAAAACCAGCTTACCAGATACAGAGGACTACCGACGACAGCACCAACGCATCCAGCGACACCCGAGACCAGAGCAGTCCTCAAAACATTGGTCTCGCCATTGGCATTGAGCGTGAGCTCGTACCTCTTGGCAAGATTGTAAGATCCGAGTCGGGTGCCGTTGAGCACAACCTGGAATCCCAGTGCGGTAACAATGCCCGACTGCAGTGCCAAAATACCCTCGTGGCGGGCGATTTGATACGCCGCGTGAAATGTGTTCCGATAGACGCGGGTGTAAGAGCCTCGTGCCTCCAATTCGCCCTGGAGCTGGAGACGTATCTTGACTACGTCGATGGGATTGGTGAAGAAACCGGCGCCTACGGCTGCCGCAGCTCCGATCGCGAACTCTAACCCTGGACTGTATGGGGGTTTTTTTTTATTTTATTTTATTTTCACGTCTGGCTTTGTATTGTTTCAAATGCTCCAAGTTGCAGGGATTGGAAATACAAGTGTTTACGTGCGGACGATGGGAATTTGTAAGGTTTCAGCATTTATAACAACGTCAAAAATTAATTTCTATCTCAATCGATCGTATCCACAATTATACACATTTGCTCAAAGCAAAACTTTTTTACAAGCACCTTTTGCGCCGCAAGATTTTTAAATTTTTATAATTGGTATTGTACTTGTAATAATTTTCTATTTGTATATATTTGCAAATCAGAGCTAAAATGGCCGAAAATCTTAATGCATAAATTATCATTCATATAAACCTTGTACTAAATTAGCACGGATACTATAGTTATGAGCCTTGGACTGAAAATGATTCATTATTACAGTATATAGATCGAATTGCCGGTAAACTAGAAATCTGTTGATCTAAATAATCTAATAATCTTACTTTGATTTCAGCAAACTATTAAACTTCGCGACATCAAAATTTAATAATAATTAATCGTCCTTCGCTTATTTACAATATACTAAACCGCACGATTAATCATAAAAAAAATAGCTCGAACTAAACCATCATTTAGACCAACGAGCAAAAATACAGTCAACTCATCGTCACTGAAAAAATCGTGAGGTAAACAAAGATAAGCCATATGCTACTTTATACGAAAGCATTCGAACAACCTGTGAGCAGATGCATATTATAACCCATCGCACTACATCCAGAACTCGTGATGCGATTACGCAATAATCGAGCCGATGTATCAATGCAAGCATCACTGGACTCTCGAAAAACAAAGCCGCACATCATCCACGCCAAACAACACTCCATATCCTAAACCAGATCAACGAATCCAGTACCACGAACATGCATTCAACATTTGTTAAATAAAAACAAAAACAAAACAAAATATGTAGATCATAGCTCACGGTTTGTCACTGGTGACCGATCGATTCCGCTTGCTAACGATCATCCTCGCTATATATCATAGGCTGTGCAGACACTTTAACGTTACACCAAATAATTTGGCGGCGTCGTTTGACCCTCGACGCTCACGCGTATACGACTGCAAACATCACCGCAGATCCATCATGCCATTGACTTGGACCTCCACTGACGCGTACGGATACAGCGCGCACGAGGTTTACCCCCTCCTCTCTACTCTACAGCTCTCTCGGCTCTCTCTCTCTCTCTCTCTCTCTCTCTCTCTCTGGCTCGTCCGCTAAATACATATGCCATGCGCAACGCTCGACGCATGCGGCCACGCTCGTTATATATATATACCTATGTCCGAATGATGCAAACGATCGAGGCGCGATGATCAGAAAGTTTGAAAAATGTGTATATGTAGGTAAGTATAAAGTGTGTGCAAGATCTCAGTGGGGATATCTCGCGCGCTCCGTTACCGATACGATAATAATACTGTGGAAATATATAGAGACTCACTGGGTACGATGTAGATAAGTACGAAGCCACGATTTCGTTCGTGTGAATATATCCAAATATATGTGTTCGTTAATAATGGATTAAATTTTCATATATTAGACACGTATTTATTATATAACATTATCTTAGATTTTTTATATACGACGTTAAAGTTTACGCTATAATAAGTATCTTACTCGCAATAGGTATTCATTTGTTGAAATTCACATAAACCAGAGCGATCTTTTCATACAAGACTTGGCAGAGGATAGTGTAAGGTGCTAGTCTCAACCAATTCGGGAACGCTCCCTTGTAGAGACCGGCAAAGCCTTCGGTTCGAGCGATTTTCACGAGGGTATCCAGCATTCCAGTGTAAAGTACACCTTTTCCTTGGCTGTTTACACCTGCAACAAATAGAGAGCTGTTTATCGCACGCAAAATCAAGGAAAATGTATTTGTAAGAAATGATGAAATTTCCATATACCTTGATTGTAAAATCTAACAGACATGATATCGAGTGGGTGAATGAAAAAGAGCATAACAGTGCCGCTAACTAACGAACTTAGAAATGTGACGAGTATCGGTCGATCGCTAAAGGTCTACATAGAAAATTCATCGATTAAAACTCCGATTGTCCATATGTGTAGGAGGTATATACGAAATTTACTTATATGTACACGGAGAAAAAGGATGTAGCAATATTTATGATGAATATACGAAAAATTACTATGTTGCGTACCAAAGCTGTGATATACTCATTTTATGGAGATTTTTCTTATGTTTATAACAAAAACTACTATTCAACATAGCAATTTTTATAGGAATTTATAGCCAAAATTACTATGTCCATAGTAATATTTGTTATGAATATAAGAAAAATCTCCATAAAATGAGTGTATCATAGCTTTGGTACGCAACATAGTAATTTTTCGTATATTCATCATAAATATTGCTACATCCTTTTTCTCCGTGTACGAACATCGAGGGGTCTCAGGTGATCGGTGATCATTCCAAAGAGGCTCATCTGCACAGCCGATCCTACGAACATACGGGGAATATTGGCGTACCATCCTCTGTACAAGCTTTTGAAGCCACCCTCCCGCCACAGTGATTTCATTATTATCCAGGTGTTCAAGGTATTATTGCCGAGCGAGTTTCTTTGCGCGGCCTGTGTTTGCAATCTTATTTTGGCCTGCAAGAAAAAATACAAGACTCGAGTTGGTGCGCGTTTCAACCGAGACAGTAACTCGATCTACTAATTCCCTAAAAATAATCTTTTAGCATATATCCTAAAAATACGTAGAGAGATAGTTAAGCGAAGCACATTTTTTCACATCTTTATTTTTGGCAAACTACTTTGAACTTGCTTTCGAAATATGCGAAAATGTGCGATCACTTATTTTAAATTGCTATGATCGGTTGGTTCATTTGTACACGGATGCTGCAACATAAACGGCCGAAAACTAAGATCATCCATCGCCACGGACGTTACCAAGTAAAGAGGACTGCCAATGACAAAGGCAACAGCTCCAGCGAAGCCCGTAACCGCGGCAGTCCTCGGTACATTGGTACCACCGTTCTCGTTGACCGTCAATCCGTGTCGCTTGGCGAAATGGTAGGAGCCGAGTCTCAGGCCGTTGACTATAATTTGTAGACCGAAAACCGGTAGCAAACCAGCCTGTAAGCCTAAGACACCCTCGCGCTGGACGATCCTCCGAATGGCGTGAAAGGTGCCGTTGTAAGTCTTGCGATAAGTCCCGGGTGCTGTGAGTTCGCCCTGCAGTTGTAGTCTTATCTTCAGGACGTCCGCTGGATTGGTGAGGAAACCCGTACCCATACCCGCTAATCCTGCGATTGCGAACTCGATGCCTGCTCTGAAAATTTCCATTATTTTCTATATATTGGATTTGCTGTAGCGTATTGTTTTTTTCATGCGATGTTTTTATGACAAGTTGATTGCAATGAACGAGAGTAAACCAATTTACGATATACATCCTTCAATTTTCATGGTATCGAAAGAATTCTAAAAGTTTATACGAAGAAAGTACACCATGTTATATCCAATATTACTTTTTTCTTTTTCCCCAATTCAATTTTGGTTCAAGTGTGTACCAATGGATTATGACTAGAAAATCATTGCTAATGATAAACAGTTTGATGTTTCGTAACGATACTTTTTCATGATCAATAGAAACACCAGTTTGGTACTTAATTTGACAAGATATTTTGTCTATAGTATTGAACGCCGTATAAGTGCATAATAATTAATTGTAATGCGCTAAGCTAAAAAAAATCTTAATAATGAAAAAAGTATACGTCACTTTAACGTTTTATCAAATTACACAAAAAAACACACTTGAGGCGTTAATTCTAATTTCAATTTCATTGTAATAGATAAACTACTATTCCAATATTCAAAACCCTAGACATAATTTACAACAATGCAGATATTCGTTACAAATATTTATTAAGTATTATCAAATTTAAAACGAATTTATGATGAGTTATGTAATAGCTTTCAAACTGATAGGATAGCAGCTTTTAGTGTATATATATATATACATATTGCAATAAATTCAAATAATTTAAAAAATATTCCAAAATTGGTAATTTTTATTTTACAAGCAACATTCTAAAGAAAGAACTTCACAGTGAAACAATAACTATAGAAAAAGTTCTAATTCAAAATAAAGTAGCGCATTTATATAATATAAATAAAAAGCTTGAAAAAAAAGATAAAGAATTTTTACTAAAATCTCACGGTTTATCGCCAAGTGTAACTTTATTCGCAGCTGTCATGCTGGTTCAATCTACACTGACTACTACGGCATTAAATGCTTGTGCTGATTTAAAAGCCACTCAGTGCTATATCTTTTATCTCTCGTATCATGCGCGTAATCTACTCGCAAAATTATCTGCCGAGTTGATTTATATTTAAATTCTACTCTTCTCCAGTTGGATCTTGTTTTCAAAAATTATATTCATGGATTATTTCAAGTGGGTACAGTACTTACATAATAATGCAAGATATTCGTTAAAACCGCCTAGTTTATACCAATTAAAAAAAAAAATTTATCGCTCAAATACTGCGCGAATCCCTTTATTTGAATAAAAATTAGTTTTTGCTAAGCTCATCGACGAGACTTTTCCATTTCGGTGCACGAATAAAAAAAAAGGTCATAATAACAGTCACATTATATAATATAATATCTTGCCATGCGAATCGTCACCAGGTTCTAGACCACCACCCTTTCTCGCGCTCTATCTCAATTCCTTTATGCGGTTAAAAAAACTACGGGCGTATGGGCAAATTTTTATGTATGCAAATTGAACTGTATATTATAACGTCGGTACACCGCAAACCTACGCTATATATTATCTATATATATTCGCGTAAAAATATAAATTTAATATCCAGCACAAGTTTCATTTTGTCTCTGTGTTTGGAGTCTGGGGGAAGGGTTTGAAATATGCACACGTCACGGTGGTGAGAGGAGGCAAAGAAAAAAAGTCACGAGACACTACGTCGCAGGAAGATGGACATGTTCGACAGTCGCTATTTTATAATAAATAAGGTTTTTATGCGAGCTGCTGGTCTTTGGTTCGATCAGGAACGCTTTAAAAAAAGTATGACCCAAGCGATCATTGTAATAGCGATATTTACGATAACCATACCGCATGCAAGTACCAGTTCCATATTTTATTCTTGGCGAACGAAATTTTCATGTTAAATTTTACTCGGCTTTACTTTGATGTATAGATGATTGTTACGAGATGTGCTTTGTTTAGGAACGATTAATTTATACTTAAAATCAAAACATATATAATATCTAATTGTATAACGCAGGCATAATTAATTGGTATCAAATTTTCTGGTAGTTAAGGGTTTATTGATTCTCATAGATCTATGGCTTGCAAAACTGTACGTCTTCGGATGCAAAAAAAATACTTATTCATGTCACGGTATTATTGTATTTTGCTGGAATTATAACGAAATTTATCACCACCGCTTTAGCAGAGGAGCAGGTAAGTTTATTTTATTGATACACGAGATGTTGAATCTCTTTAGACTGTTGATCGAAGCGCATATTAATCTTATTCTACTTTTTCTAACGTATACAGCTGTCAGCTGTATTCAATAGTATTGCCGAAAACTGGCGAAGCTTGAAGAAGGAACACGAAATGACTATAATACGTGAATATTCCGAAAATGGAAGATTTCTCACACTCCTTTACATAAGTATACAGAATTTTTATAATAATTGACACTGATGGCGGTGATACTATAATACCTCGAAGGGCCTAGTTCAAGATTAAAGATATCCAGTCTGATCATGATAGATTATTTTAAAGCCGTAATCTTAATTTTGCGGATGCGATAATTAGTCGAAAAACTTGAATCGATCGAAAAGCACGCCCTTCGCGGTAATCGATAGACAAATTTTCTGTTAAAAAGAAAAAAATCATATGTACTTCAGAATGTTTCTTATCCTGCGCAATACATGTTTTTCCAGCGTACATGTACTCGGCCTTGGTTTTTTACGTGTCGATGCCCTTGTCCCCGATGCTCTTCGACAAGTTGGATCCACTGAACGAGTCACGACCACTGCTTTACATAACTTACGGAGATTATCCGTGCGATCACGAAAAAAATTATGCAAAGATTTTTTTATTCGAGACGACGATATGCACCATATCGGTCTTCGTACTTTGCACCGTCGACTCCACCTATGCAGTGTGTATCGAACAGTGCATAGCATTTTTTGGGATAGTCAAGTAAGTTTTTAAAACTTGAAATTTCTTGCTGAATATAGAAATTAATAAATATTGCGGCTGGAGAAACTGTATGATTCTAATTGTGAGTTAATATTGATCAATATAATTGAAGTAAGGAAAAATACCATTGTGGAAAGGGTTATAAATTTTTTGTTGAACATGAAAAATTTAAAAACTATATAGGCTTATACAAAATTCATCCCGTGTATACGTACAAAAACGAACTTTACCTATAGAATCAACTTGTGGTATCAGCGTAATTGAACTAGTCAATTTAGTAGCTGTGTTTTTTTAAAAATAGATATTGATCTATACTTAGCAGTTAACATGAAAACTGCCACAAATTGCAATAAAACGATGATACATGTGTGTGTCCGTGATTTAGCGACAATCAATGATCTCTAGAATTTTTACAGGAATGCAAATCAATATATCGCAGAGAAAAGTAAATTCGTTTGGTGCACCAACGTAAAAAAATATTATATTTTATGCGCGAGGTTTCAGGTCCCGACTGCTCTTGGCCACTAAATACGTTAAAGATGGTCATGATTCTTTTGATTCAAAGCAGGAAGACATCGCTTACAATCTGATCATAGAGACGGCCAAACTGCATAAAAAAATTATAGAGTTGAGTATTCAAAAATACACATTTCAATTCCCAATTAATGCAAACAAATATAAAATTAATTTTCTCACGATGAAGAAGAAGAAAAGAAAAAGATCTTATCAACTGAACTTACGTGATGTTTCAGTTTTGCGAATAATCTTGAATCGGCTTATTCGACATCTTTCTTATTGTTATTAGGGATAAACGGGCTCTACGTCAGTGTCTTGTGTGTATTAGTAAGTGACATTACAAAATAATAGCGATTCGATTAACATAGATAATATAATGATCATTATAGGCATATTACTATATTCGTAGATTCTCCAAATTCGTGATGATTTTATGGAACGCAGTAGATACGTGTCAATCTTGGTAGGGATAATGCTGCACTTGTTTTACATCAACTGGCCGGGTCAAAAATTAATCGATCAAAGCTCGGGACTTTATGTGGACGCGTGAGTATATCAAACTGTTCTCGATAAATCGACCCTTGATTTTAAACATTAATATTGTCACTTCTGTATATATACGGGAGGCCGTTTTATCGTTTCACTCATATATAGATATATGAACGAATGGTACAACAGCTCTATGAAAACGCAGAACTTGTTGCGGTTCTTGACATTGCGATGCCTGAGACCGTGTCAGTTGACAGCAGGAGGAATACTCACCATGGGTTTTCAAAATTTTGCCACGGTAATACAAATTCAAATTACATGATGTTCTTACCCTCTTTCGCGTATCCTTATTCCTAACATTTCTTTTTTTGTTTAAGATCGTAAAAACATCAATGTCCTATATAGCGGTATTCGCGTCGTTTACATAACAACTGTGCGCCACTACTGTTAAACACGAACGAAGCTGATGAAAGAACCGATGTAAGATTATTCTAGTAATTGTTTCTTCTTATCTAGTGCGTTGCCTCGTCGATCGCATTGTTAAGAAATTAGGAATCGCATTTAGCTCTGTATATCAATATAGAAACTCGATACTGAACAATTGTAGCTTCACAACAGTTTCTACGATGTAAAGAAAACATTTAAATCCCGACAGCGAATGGACCTTTTTAAGACTAAAAATCATAAAGATTGTTCATATATCCGAAAATAAATTTATTGTTCCCGTTTATAAGGATGTATAACGCTTTTTCTTCATTCAATACTGGCCAAATTTATTTCTCACCATGATTTGTGGGTATATATAATATAAATTATTACAAAATAGAAGGAGAAATTATAAGGGGTAAAGGGTCAAAATGATTTTCGATAAATATACAAAACAAAGTACCGATAAAATAAATTACACAGTGCACGCATCGCTATATAATACATTATTACGATAAAACAAATGAGCATTAGCTGTCGCTCAAATAAATATAGAGGACCTATTAAAACTTGACGTTATTGCACTCGAATGAGGGACTAGAAAATAAAAATAAATAATAATGTAAGTACACCGTAAAGGTAAATAAAATACTTTCGTCAACGATACAATAAGTACATAATCATGGTATATATGTATAAATAATATCTGCAAACTTCAACTGAGCTAAGTGGGTAATCTTTATAATTACAAGTGACGTATGCAACGATGCAACGACAATCAACAAGATATACAGACGCTTTTCTCTAGTTAAACCGAGAGAAAAATCCACGTCCTATAACGGCCCCGATATTCGTATTTGTTTACGAGCCTCTCACATCTTCTCCGCGGAGAATCGATAATTCTTCTATAAATCGTGAGTATCTGTATAGGAGTATAGGTATAACCGGGACGAGATTCAGTGTAGCTCGTCGTAGAGCTGGGCGAGATTTTCGTAGAAAACTTGGCAGAGAATCACGTGGGGCGCACTCCTCATCAGAGTGGGAAAGATGCCCTTGTATAATCCTAGGAGGCCTTCGATCTTGAAGACTTTGTACAGGGCGTCGGATAGGCCATTGTAATAAACACCCTGTCCTTTCACATCGGTACCTAAAAACCAAAATGTCGATCAACTTACTCATTTCTATATGTATGTACGCGCCTCTCCAGCTGTATCGTTGATAGTACGAAAATAAATAATAATTGTTGAAAATGCGGCTCACCCTGATTGTAAAGTCTCGTAGATATAACGTCGAACGGCTGCATTACGACAGCCAAACAACATCCACTGACGAGCGAAGCCACGAACGTTAAGAATAACGGCTTATCCTTAAACGCCTGACAAGCAAACAAAGTATAACATATTTACATTCGTATATACGAATACATTCCGCTGCAATGATAATTTTATACTACTGATAAATTATAATATTCGATTTGATTGACTATAGAGAAAACAATCGATCGAGAGCCGAGGCAGAAAATAAAAAAAAAAGACAGTAAAAACACGATTGGATTTGGATTTATATAAATGAAAAGGAGGGACAAGTGTTAGTGTACCTCAAAAGGCTTCAGCCAGTCGGTGATGAGTCCGAAGACCGTGAGTTGCGTCGCCGAACCGACGAAGGTCTTGGGTAGATTCGCGTACCATCCCCGATAGAGGCCGAAAAAGCCACCCTCCCTCCAGACGTGTCTGAAAGCGTCTACCGCGCCCGAATGGTGATGCTGGAATCCGACGGCTATGCTCTTGGCCGACTGCGACTGCAGTTGCGTCTTTACCTGCGAATGACACGTATATATATCCCCCATCGTCATTCATCGTTTTCATTGAGCAAAATTGAAATATATACATAACCACGTGTCCAGCTGTAGCGATGCAAATTTCTGATATTCTCATTAAAGTATACAATTTACGTAATTATTTAGCAGAATTTTTTTTTTTTTGTTTTAACATCGACTTTCGTATAAAAGTACCATAGGATTCTATAACGATAACAATAAATATAATCAATAAGAGATGGATAAAATACCAGGTAAAATGGACTGCCGACGATAGCGCCGGTGATACCAGCGACCCCGGAGACGAGTGCAGTCTTGATTATGCTGGTCTCGCCCTTGTCGTTGAGTATGAGGCCGTACCTCTTGGCGCAATGATAGCTACCGAGTCGCGTGCCATTGAGAAAGATCTGAAAGACCAGGGCGGGCGCTATGCCCGACTGCAGTGCGAATATGCCCTCGTGGCGTGCTATCGTGTAGGCGGCGTGAAAGGTGTTGAGGTAGACCTTGCGATAGGAACCCCGAGCCTCGAGTTCGCCCTGCAGCTGGAGACGGATCTTGATGACGTCCATGGGGTTGGTGAAGCAGCCGGCCGCTACACCCGATGCGGCAGCGAACAGGAATTCCACTCCTGGACTGAATATATGGACCGATCGTTGCTCGGTTAAGTATATATGCATATTGGATTCTTTTTTTTTTCTTTTTACAATTTGCCTTGCGGTGCAGAGTAAGTTTTTTTACCTCGAGCGGGAAAGTTTTTTATATGTATACAGTGACCCGGAATCCATTCGCCGATTTTAAGGTGCAGCAGGTGTTTTTTACACGATTAACGTAAAAGAAATTCTTTGAATATGTTACAATCGAATTGGAATTATTAGCGCTATCGAAGAATTTCCACGTAAATTGAGCAAAAAACTGATTCTGCGATGTTGCACATTTGAAACTGATTCTGAATTACCGCTCTTTTATACTGAATTGCGATGATAAGTATTGAGCTAATAAATAATAATTGATAATTCAGAAAAGGAGGGCACCTGTATTAGGGATCCTTCTTAAGGATGTTATGGCAATATACTCGAAACATTGACACACGCTTGAAAGTTTGTAAATAATTAGATTTTAATAATGCAAGATCCCCCTCAAAATGTTAGAAGGATTGAGAAGATCGTTTAAAAGTTATTGATAAGTATAAATGTCAATTTAAAACGTGCTGTATAGAATATCTATCAATTTGATACCGAAATTCACATGTAATCGAGGAAAAATTAAGGAAAACACAATGGCAAGTACGTGAAATTTTGTATAACAATAACTGGTTATACTTTAAACATGTATCAACGATAAGTAATGTATGTTAGAAGCTATAAACGAAGCAATTCAGGATTAACATGGCAAAAAAGGGCGAATTCGCAGCCAAAAATTTGTCAAATTAATAATCTTTATGTAATCAGAAAATACTTTCAAACACATTTTAATCAATTTCAACCGGTTTCAATCTTCAATACTAGTATAGTTCTGTGTAAAATAATATTTTAAAATCATAAAAGCTTAATTTTTAAATTTAACTAACTTATGGATTTGATTGTATAGCCAGAACATCCTTAAACGTCAAAATAAATATAGGTATAATACCTATCCCTGTCGAAATGGTCCGATAGAACCACATAAAAAGGGTGCAAAAACTTCATAGGTTATGAGGTTTTTGCACCCGAATTCGCACATTTTTATCAGTTTTTATCGGACCTTTTCAACAGGGATAATATCAATTTCGAATTTGTTATTGATACACTAAAATATTGTTCTTAAATTGCACATGAGATTTCAATTTATCATAGTTTTGCTCGAGTGTCTCGTCTATAATCAGATAAGATGAAATGATTGCACCATGTCATCATTTGTTTCGTTACCCCTTGATAAATATGCAATATAATGCAATAATACTAACTAATACATTCAATATTTAATAAAGTTAATATTTAACATTTAGTAAACGATATACCGTTAATTTATTCTAAATCAATTAAGCATGCTCTTAACCTTACGCGAAATTATTGTACGGTAATTACGCACGAATTCGAATGATAAGAATATTTATTATAAAAGGAATATTTATTTATTTAAATCTGCCAAAAAACAAACTATTTACGAAATGTCTCGACTTAATACGACTAATAAATGGTCTTAAAAGTGTAATTCAATCTAAAATAATGAAATATACGTCAATCTCCTGGAGCGCCAATTTTAATTAGACTTCGAGAAGACCCACATATTCTGGCTGAGCGACCTCGAAAACAACGCAATATACGAAACACAATTCTTCACGAGCGCGAGCGCCGACAAAAAAAAAGAAAAACACCCGTCGTAAGTATTCCACTCGCCGAACTATATAATTTCATTCAACACTTTCATTGAAGTGTGCATAAACTAAAATTGATATCGTAAAGCGTCCGTACAAGTACACGTGCGTATTTACGTTTTTCGGGGGTATAATACAAAGATAGTTCTATATCGATCAGCTGACTGCTCCGAATGCTGGGCAGACTACATATAGTCGATGATAGATCATCAACAAAAAAAAAAGTCTTTTATCCGAACGGAAAAGCCACGCGGCTGTTCATCACTTCAACGACAGCTTAAATTCTCGTCGTCAAGACTCGCGACTGACGCGTTCACTCGTAATAAGCACCCACCAAAAATACAACGACGCACGCACTAAAATCAAACGCTCGACAGCGGTACATGAGCACACAGCCGTTGCCTATATATTTACGTAACCACACTTTTGCACCATCAGGCCGAAATTACTCGCGAGGAAAAATCGGCCACACGTAACCCGCGACGCGAAACTCTTTCCATAATCCAATTTTTCCCGTGGGTGAATTCATGAATGGAACGATGGGTAAATGTTGCGGGAGTTGTCTTACGGTCTGTCGGCTGCGGGACCGCGTATCGCCGGCATCCTCCTGGCGGCGAACGATGCTAGAGGCCGATGCGAAATTCTTATATCCTTGAATTGTTAAGTCCCCTTGGATGCGGGGTCGATCAGGTACACGGCACGTAAATACGTGCTTGCGGTAATTCCACGGCGCCTACGATAAACGTGTATTTCATCATCGAGCTTTAGCACGCGCGTACTCGAGCCTCCTCGAATTTGTATTTTTTTTTTTTTTTTTGTAAAAGCTCGCCCGTGGTGTTGCAGAGACAGCGCGCGCGCGATACTCACTAAAGCGAAAGCCCACATATTGCAGCTGCAGCTGACGTCATCCTCTTATTCCTCTCCCTCTCTGCCTATCTTGGCTTGTATATCCATCGTGGAAAGTTATTGCGAGTGGTGCTCGTTATAAGAGGTACTTATAACCAGTTGTCAAATTTTTGGGCAGAGAATGATCATGGGTTTTTATCTTCGATATAGTCGTTGTGCTGCTCTTTCATTTTATTTCTAAAATATTATCTATTTGTTTTAAATTTCAATCTGATTTTTCGAGTATAAACAAGTTGGAAATGCACTCTGCAAAACGATAAATGAAAGAATGAATATTAAACGATTCAAGTGATTTAACGGTGAAACTGAAATCTGATACGAGGCTATGCAGTGGCTATTTACACATTATATTTGCTAAAGAGTCGTATTTCAAAACACATATTTCATCTTTAGAAATTTAAAATTATTTAATTAATAACACTATTCTGTCAAGACAGTCGATACTCGTCGATTTATTATTGGAAAAATAAAAAGAATAAATTTAGAAATGTATGATCCATGATATTTTTTCATTGAAGAATTGCAACATCGTGTAACTTCAATTTCTTTTTTTAATAAAGAGTTAATATATTTACAAAAAATACGTCGTGGAAATTCATAAGACATGCGAAAGCATCTCTTTAAATACATATTCGATCGACGTAATTATCATATTGGTGCTTAATACCGACGCTGGAATAACAAAAAAAGTAATTCTGAATAACTGTACTTTTGTTGAGCGTTTACGTATTAATTACTGTTTATTTGCGCAAAGTCCCATGATTTTCGCGCACTTTTTCTGATGCAAGCTCAATATTTGCACTTATAGTCGTTCTTCGCCGGCGATGTTTCCGCAAAGACGCGCATTTTTATTCTCCTATGTACTAGTAAATGCGTTCCTTCAACAAATTAGGATGGTTGTTCTCAGGCGTAAGACGAACCTAATTTTCTAATTACATTCAGTCCCTTCTCTTGGTACTCCTCACGCATGATCCAAAAGTTATCGCGGTCTTTGGTGATCTCCGCAAGTACTGCGCCACCTATGAACACTATGTCTTTTCGCCTTGGTGAATCCTCGATTTTGATCTTAAATCTCTGTAATGCAATAAAGTGTTTTATTAAAAGTTTTCACAATTATATCTCAATCGTAATTTAAAATAAACGAAAATGTGTATTGGCTTACATTCAACTTCGTAGTATCATTTTTCAATACTCGCTGTAGATAAAGCTGTTTGATTTCTCGTTCGAGCCTAGAAGGAAGGCCTGGATACATAGTACTGCCCCCACTAAGTATGATGTGTTTGTAAAGTTCGCTGCGCATGTCAATATCAGCCGATTGAATCGTGTTAAATACTAACTCGGCAATACCCTGAGCCTCAACATTGATCAAATGAGGTTGAAACAGTGCTTCAGGCGCAGCAAATCTTTCTCCTCCAACTTTTATCACTCGACCATCAGGCAGCTGCCAAAAATACAGAATCATAATATTAATTTTTGCAAAAAACAACTTTTATCTCCAGTAGCAAAAAAAAAAAAAAATAAATCACTCACAGTATACGATTCCACGAGAACTGTCGTCTCAAGAGCTAATTTTTCTTCAGTTTCAATGTCATATCCTATATAACACAATTTTTCCTTAATCATCCTTACAGTCTCAAAGTCTGCGGAATGGTTGAAAGCATAACCGCGCTGTAGTAGCAACTTAATGAGGTACATGGTTATGTCGCGTCCAGCTATATCCAACCTTCGTGTAAGATGTGGCAGGGCATACTCTTCATATACTGGACATATGTGGGTCACACCATCACCAGAGTCAACGACAACACCACTGATCAAACCTTGAGCATATAGCGTTAATACCGCTTGAATGGCAATATATGTGCCAGCGAATTGGTATTTTTCAAACATTACCTATACACAATATACAATAAAATTTAATATTAATGTTAGAATGGAAAGCAACATTTTAATATTAGTTATTCAATATTAAAGAGTTAATTTCAAAGCTTAAAAAATCATTTTGTTTTCCGTTTATCATACTTCGATCATTTTTTCCCTATTTGTTATTGGATTCATTGGTGGTTCTGTCAACAGGATTTTACATTCTCGTGGATTGATGTTCATTTTTTCTGGTCCAAAAGTATAATCCCAAACATGGCACATGTCTTCCCAGTTCCTATAATAATATAAAGTGACATTTAATACAATACTTGTTGAAAATTTCTCTGCTGTTCCCGAATGAATTATAGTATAGAAATTCTTACCGAACAATACCATTTTGCATTGGATAATTAATTTCCAACATAGACCGTAATTTGCTAGCTTCCTCGCCAACCATGAGGTCCTGCAGAAAAATTTTCAAACGATTATCTCGCTCACGACAAAATAAAGAGTACAATGACTCTATTACTTAATTTCACAACACAAACACTGAGGAACAACAATCTATATCAAATCTAATCGATTTTAAATTTATTAAATCAAATTTTAATAATTAAAATCTACTACCAATGACAAGAAGTGCGTTTTAGACTTACAGGCATCTCAAGCACATCCTAGCAGAGGCAAAGGCAAGCACGCAACATACAAAAATCATTATTACTATTAGGCACGCTCAAAGAGAAAACTTACAGGGAATATCTGGAGGTATTATTCGCTAGAAAAGGGTTGTGTTAGTTCTCTTCGCGATTCGAGGCTTTTTGCTTTTTAATGCTCTAAACGCACGAGAGTAAAAATCTAGCTTCTAAAAATCATAACGCCACGAAGAAAAGGGGGAAACTTTTGACAGATCGTTATCTCACTCTCTTTTTTCTAACTTGCAAGCGTGCGAGGGTGCATCGCTAGATTTTTGAATAACCGAGTTCTGATCAGTGCGTGACGTCGCGTGTGACTCCAGAAATCGACTTACACGGACACAAAGTTCTTGCTGAAAATATATAGAACACCGTAATTAGATCGCTTTAACTCATGGCCCAGATCTCAGAGTACACCGAGATTCGTTGGCTTTGAGACATGATCTATGAGCGAAACGAGTCATGAAGGAGATACTTCCTTTCATTCTTCGATCTATTTTGTATAAAATGGATATTTTACCTTGATGTCGATGTCTCCTATCTTGTTGGCAGCACGGATGATGGGTCGTCCTACTATTGATGGAAATATGTGAGCTGGAAAATTGGCTCCTGCATACCCGCATTTAACAAACTAAAAATCAATTATAACAAAAAAGGATGTTATTAAAGTAATTTTTCTAAAATAATGATTAAATTATTAAAAAAGCAGCTATATTACATTTAATAATAAAATTGATATTCTCTAACATTTCATGAATATGAAATAAAATAAACTGAGCATGAAAACAGATATTTTTCATAAACTAACGCAGTTGTATAGGACAAAAGTTACTATCAATTAATATCTATGCCTCTATGACGAATAAAACATTTCACAATTGCACCTTATTAAAAAATTAATATTACAATTATAGAAATTCTTTCACTAATAGTATAAGTCTTCATGCATTTGAATAGCTACATACTCCAGTGAAAGTTGTATATAAAATGTATATAAAATGTATCCAAATACTATTGATTACTTTTTATTTTTATTAAAAAGAGCAATAGTAAAAATGATCAGAAAATATACCGTTTTCTGTAGTATTAAACCCAATTAAAGTAAATACGAATTTTTCTAGTTTGATAAAGAATGCATGAGTCACAGAATTTCAGAGCACACAGTGTGAGTAGGTGCCGTGAAACATAACCTTACCCCCGTTCCATTATCACAGACGATGACTTTTCTACCCTTGCTATCCATTCTGTTACTGTCCTCTAGGAATCAGCAGATACAAACAACTCTCCGCCTGGGCTGTACAGCTGCTTCCTCTCGGGTGTGGACGTGTCCAACTAATTCACAAGGATATGAATGGGCGTCGCCGGCATAGCCTCGATCCTCTTCGGGGAATACCTACTACGAGCTGATGAGCCTTACCGCCACTCTCTTCTGGGATGCTTGTCCTGCAAGTCAGACGTTCAGTCTTACAAGTGCTAATCGTAAATAAATAACAAAAATGTTTCCTTTACACTGAAAATGAATGTAGGATGAAATCATGAAATGACTCCTTCCTTGCAACTCGACACATGCACACAACGACACAACTTACACTGATGAGCTGTCAAACATACACAAGCCCATATACTTACTTACCGCGCATCAACATTCAGCGTTCACACTTTTGCCACACTTGATAAGGACTCCACCTCCTGCAACTCGCTAGAGATGAAACCTACCTATATATAGATATATGTGATGGAATACATTTCTTCAAATTTTCAAAAATTACTTGTGGGAGTCTCACTATTGTTCATGTATATCAGTACTTATATACTGATATACTGACACCAAACTGAAATGAATAAAAGATAATATAAATAATCGATTAATTAAGTATATATGAATATACTGATATAAAGTACTTGATCAACTAGCACTATTTAGCACTGTGCAGCGCGATCTATGTCTAGGGACATTTTAAAATTTTACAGAACGTACATACCTATAGTTGTGACGTTTACGGTTTCATACTTTTTCGCTCAATTTTCAATATTTTAACATTTTGTAAGTTGAGACCAATTCTGTGAATTACAAAGAATTGGGCTCAACTCGAAAAATGTTAAAATAAAAAGTTAAAAAAGTATGAAACTGTAATCGTCGATAACTATGCTATATAAGATTAATTAAATTAAATTGTATGTGCAGATCATTAATAAACCTGGATAGGTTTATTAGAACAAAACACGTTCATCAGCATCTCATATGTCATGAGTGTCATTGACAACTGAAAACTACTTGCCGTCGGCAAGACGAACCTCTAAATTTCAATCTCAATTTATATTAAAAAAATATTTTATTTCTATAAGTTTAAATGCATAAAAAGAAGCGTTGTTGACAAAAGATCTAGTAATAAAAATAAAAATTCAAAAATATTTTTATTGAATAATAAAACCGTGACTGCCAAAGTGACCCTGCCAGCCACGCATGCCCCACTCTCCTCTACTGAGTATTTGCATATTTCTTTAAATAAAAATTTTAGATATGTATATTCAATGTTATACTTTAATTTCGTAAATTTGTTCACTGAACTGTATATACTTATTGATGAACTTATATATTTATAAAGTTTCAGAAAACTAATAATTTATAGGACAAGTAAAAGGAAACAAACCTTTTCATACTGTTCTTTATAATTTAAATGACAACAAACCTTAAATTAATTAAATAATATTTAGGAACAAATAAAATATAACACTTCAATAATGTAACAAAAGGCATCATTTATTTTCTTAATAACAAGAAAAAGAGGCGGCTTCTAACATCGTTATACATTAACTGGAATAATGTATTATTTTAACTATTATAAATAACAGGCGCATAATCACGCACAATAGAGAATACATGAATGATTGTACAAAAATGACAATTTTCATATTTGGCTAGACACGTAAGCATATTATTTTTGCATACTGCATAAAGTGTATGTATTTTATTATAGTAGTTTCATTAGTATCTTTGCATTTAATGGAATAATTTCGCTTTATAATATATATAATATATATATATTAATTACAAGATTAGTTTTGTATAATCTGCTATTTTTAGTAATTGTAAATTTTTATAAATTTTTAAATTATTCATAAATCGCTTTATGAAAAGTTTATTTATTCTTTTTATAAACATATATTTATATATCGTTCTCGAAACGAACATTATAGTTTATAGCATTTTTTGTAATTATACACACGTTACAAGCAAAATAAGTTATAAACACAAATCAGTCTTATATGACCACACTACTCAATCCATAAAATCATTGTGATTTAATAGTTAATATACCTTTACTCATATTTATAATTAATATTTATTAATTAAAGATAAATAATGTCTTAAAACTTGTACTTTTAAAAATATGAAATTTTTGTTCAATCACTCATATGTACAATAACATATTAGATCATAGAGATTCGTTATTTTCTAGATGACTAGGTTGAGGACTGAATGTATAAGTTTACGTACATAATTAAGTGCGCCGAAATTAGTACAATTTGCAATATTCCCCTGAGCCTATCTTTAATATTCTTAACTTTTCATCACTGAAATATTTCGATGATATCTGTCTATAAAGCATCCCTGCAAGTCCATTTTTTTTTATAAATTTTCTATATTTTTGCATTTTTTTATCGTTGTAAGTTAGTTTTCTTCTCTGATGAACAAAGGCAGTGTAACAGTCAGAACTTGATTTTTTTTTGTGATTCTATCAAGGCATTTTGTAATTTACAATATTACAATAAAACAAACATACAAATTGCAAGGAGTTTTGACTTTACATTATTTGCACTAGGGACATAAACATTTTGATTTTGTTTCTGCACATACATTAAACAATCTTCCATTCATTATTTTACCAGTCAATCAAAGTTACACACTAATTAGCAAACAAACAAACATAAGCAGTTAAATGCCAATGCCACAGTTCGATCTATCACACGATACGAGAGAAGAACTTTAACTTCTTATTGTATACGTGAATTTTGATTATTAATAAAAACCGTACGTTCTCACTGAATTCTCCGAAAACTACTACTTCTTACTCTATGCCGAATGTATTTGTCTCCTCGACTGCTAAGAGTAGCTTCTCGTAAAGAATTTCTGGCGTCGGATAAGGTGGCAAATCTAGTCGGTTGAAGCACGTATGTGCTCTGCAATTACAAAAACATATTGTTAAAATAATCAAGAAATGAATCAAGCGCTTCTTTTATGCAATATTGTTTTGAATCGATGCAATTTTTTAAACATATAGTCATCATTCTTGGAATTATTTAAAAAAGAAAATTTCTATCATACCTAGGTAAGCTATTTGGCCTCCCCCACTTCTCGATGCAAAACTTGCGCGGTCCAGTCGAGCCCCTGAGAGCAGCGAAACCCTCGTAAGGTATACTCGACGTACCAGTGACGAACTGTAGCAACCTCAGTCTCTGCTCGTTCGTAAAACGACTGATGCTACTCCAGAACCACTCGATCACTGGATGAGCATCGTGATAACCGCTACGGTACTCTGTGTGCGCTCTCCAGTCATTCAGGTCGATTTCTGCAGCTCCCGCTATCACGAGCTCAAGTTCGCGTGCGTCAAAAACTGAAACCAGTCGTGGATCGACAACCTCGTAGAAGCCCCTGACAAGAGACTCGGTCTGCTCCGCAACACCGCGTTCCAGACGCCACCGCAATATTCGCTCGAGGTATTCCTTTTTATTCTTTTCCGTCACCGGAATGTTCCTGCCACCTGGTTTCAATTCGCGCTCAGCAACTCGACCTAGGTAATAATTATACATAGATATTGTATTTAAAAATTGAACCTATCATTCTCTTATGAATCGTAAGTTCCTCAGATATAAAAAAAAAAAAAAAAAAAAATTCAGAACATATAAGAAAGCAAACCTAATAGTTCTTCAGTGACGGAGAAGGTGAGCTCGAGTGGCTCGATACTAATATCTTTTTCTTTGATCCACATCAAGCTCTGGTGGAACTCTTGATCCAAACTTTCAAGATCGCTCAAACTCGCGGCGATTCTTAGTAGCGCCTTGTAAAATGGACGCGTAAAGAAGGCATCCAGCAGATACTGATGGACGAGCGCGAGGCCCAAGACACGTCCTGAAAACCGGAACCAGTCGTGATAGTTGTCCACGAAAGCAGACATAGGAGAAACTTGGACGGTGTAGGTATCATTAGCCGAGTACTCGAAGAGGCCGTAGTAAGGGTTGAAGAGCTCGCGAGATAAGTGGAAGAAAAATTCACGCGATGGACCACCGTAATCGAGTCCCTCCTCGCGATCAAATATTACGACTAGTTTTCCTTTCTGGAGATCTTTCTTTGAAACAGCCATTATGTGGGTAAAGGCGTCCTCCAGCAGGTGCTCGCGACGAATGTGTAGCCTGCGAAGAATATTTAATATGTTAAATTTGAACTATAATTGTGAAGAGAATCTATTCGTTAATGGTTTCTTTGACTCACTTTAATTTGCCAGGGCCTTGACCATAACCTTTGCTCTCGAGCTTCCTGTAAAATGTTCTTAATTTTGCTTCGAAATCTCTTCTGTAAGGAGCTGGTGCTCTTGCAGAAGCTCTTGCCAGACCGGGTGATGCATGTGGACTATTTAAAGGTGATCTCCCGACGTTACCAGGTATATACGACATTATTTCTTGTTCAAACAAACTGCAAGAGAAAGTTTTGCTATTGAGTTTTTTATTGCAAAATTCTCTCTCCACCAAAATTTTTGCAATTTTGACATGAGAAGTTAAATATTTACTAGACACTATACCTTAGTAGTAGAGCAAGAGGCACATCATGGCCGAGTCTTTGCAATGCTATGCTGCCCTCGACTCGAATTGCGTTGACTTTCTCTCTCAGTGCAACGTTCTGTCCGAGACCCGAATGCCTTTCCTTCAATATATCCATAATATTAGGCTGACGCAAAAACGCGACAACTTTGTCGTTATAGGCAACTGGTATATCCGGGGCACTGGTCGTCATGGACTGCTGAGGTCGAGGTGGTGGGACTGGAGCTTCATCCATCAGCGTTCGTGGATGCGCTGCTTCTGTTGGTAGCCGAGGGTCGATGAAGGATGTAGCCTTTCTTGCATGATTAATGAAAAACCTCTGTAAAAGTTAAAACACGGTTAGGATCAGCCAACTATTTTGATGTTTTTTTATGTTAATTCCTGATGAATTGATTGACTGACCTTTCCAGTTCTGTCGAGTTTCGACTCGTACCCAGTAGGCAGATCCTTGGTTTGATCAGCAAACAAGTTGATGAGGGCGACTAGATCCCTATTGTGCTCGTACCTCGGAAATACTCTGGGTTCCCTCCTGATCTTACTGATCATGTATTTGAGACTCGTGTTTCTATTGTACAATTCCATCGCTTCGACGTTCGTGTGAAGGACGGTGAAAAAGTCGGGCCTGGTCAGAAATTGCACAGCCGGTGTGGTCGTAATGTCGAACGGCTCCGATGATGTACCGCTACTACTCGGGCCGCTGTTGCTGCTGTTGCTTCTTTCCGGTTGCGGAGGCTGCGGAGGCGGGGCTTGTGAGTCGGAACGTATAGAACTCGAACTCGACGACGATACTGTGGGCTCGCGATCTATATTGTCTGGTCGTGAAATTGTGCGTCGCACGCTCTGATAGCGACGGTCCAGTTGCTGGAGGCGCATGTCGCAGCCAGCGTTGCGAGTCGATAGACCTAAAATAGTTATAAAAATTACAAATTTATTTATCATGAGATTGGAATTTCTTTGATTATAATGAGAAAAAAGGAATTTTATGTGCTCACCTGGACGTTGCCATGTAGTTGTGCGATTTATATGATCGATGTAGAAGACGCGACCGTGACTATCTATTCGTGCTTCCCAAGCTGAAATAAAGCATTTTAATTCAAAATATATTGGCTATAGCAATGAATCTTAATTTAAATTTTTACTGTTTATTACAATTCCGGAAAATATGAAATAACAAAAATATTTTCTTTTACCATATAAAACAAAATTTTATAGCTTTACATTATTTTATTTACTTTGCTAAAAAATAATAAAAATTGTAATTTATTTGACCCTCAGTAGATATTAAATACTTTATAATTGCATGAATAAAATGAAAACAGCTTAAAAACAAAAGATGAAGTGACTAATACGAGTCTGCAAATAAAAAAAAATCTCAAGGAAAATGATTTATTAAACTTACAAGAGGGCAAAGGTTCCTCTGAGGATGTGAGAGCTGAACTACCGGTTGGACACATGGGCAAAGGACGCAAAGGTTTCGGCCGATGTGTAGGGGTGGGTGGACACTCGGACTGGCTGCTTGTTCCGGCTACTTCCGGCCTTGACAGTGGACGGTGCGGTCGAGGCGAGCTCAATAGCGCAATGCTCTTCGTCACGGCCGTTCGAGTCTGCAGTTCAAGAAAGAGTCAATTTTGCAAATCAAATAATTCACATTAAATATTTACGATTTTTTATGAAATATATGATCTTTATTTTCCAATAAAATTCAATTTGGTTTTACTTTTTGATTATATATAAATTTATGAAATAGATTAGATAAAAATTATCAAAGATTTCAAAAATTAGGGTAATAATTATTATCTAATACCATTTAATAAATCAATTTGTTTTTCTTTTTTTTTTCTATAATTAACTTAAGTTTTAGTATAATGATTATATTATGAACAAAAACTGATAGTTTTGTCTTTTTTTTAAGTTGATTGTATAAATTCAGGTATTAAATAAAATTTATTGCCATCTATGTACTCAATGTATATTTATGAAACTGACTTCAAAGAAGAGTGAGTCAGACAATCACACATCTGATGATGCGTGATAACGTAACGCAATCGTGTCTCATTGAGAACAAAATTGTAGAATTTTATATTTCTGAATAAGTTAAATACTACTTGAAAATCCTGCCTTGATTAAAAATTTTATAACAAAAGAATAAAATTATTTGTATATATGAAATAAACAATAAAAATACTGATTTTTATAAGAAAAAATGTAGTTTAATTGTATCCTTTTACCTTTAAATTTGATGCTTCATCAACATCAACAATTTCAAAACCAAAACAATCTTCTGGACGCAGGGGTGCTGAAAGCTTTTGAGCATGTCTTCTAGGCAATTTCAATGGTACAGATGATAAAGCATTTGTTCTGTACAGTGGTTTATGTACTGCACGTGGTGGTAGTGGAGGAGGATTTGGATACAGAGTATCGTAAACAGAATCTGAAGATGAGACACCACCAGTGCTACGCCATAACTGATAATATTCAGCTCCTTCACAAGATGCATGACCATTTGTGTCTGTTGTTTTCTGTAATAAAGAAAGTAGTTAAGCTTTAGAAAATTTTAAATATATTTTTAATTTATTTATGCAATCAATTTTTCATATTTACCTTTTTATTTCTTCGCAGATCACTGACTTGCTGTGATTCAGGATCAGAGTTACTGCTTTCACTACCCATAAACATACCAGAATCAATGTCCATGGACGACATTGCAGTAAGAACATCACGATTTTCCGATTCAGCCAGCTGTGCTTCTGCTGCTGCTTCATAAAGATTAACCAAACTTGGCAACTTAAATGGTTTATTACGATTAACCAAAATAACATCATTATCACAAGCTGAAGATCCTTCACCAGAGGAAGAATCTATCACAGGAATTTGTAATGGTAGAGAAGCTGCACCACCAATAGAATCACAATTCTGATCATGTCTTGAGTCATTATCATTCGACCTATTATTACTATACAACGAACAACATCCAGAAGTAGATTGGGAATTATCAGAATTGTTTACATTACTTTCAAGACATCTTGTAAAATTTTTTCTAGATGGCTCATTCTTAGGTAATTGTAAAACATTGTCAGGTTGAGTATCTTGTAAAGAAGTTTGAGTAGTATTATCAATAGTGCCTGTAGAACTAACTGTACCAGCTACATCAATATCATTAGAGCTACTGCTCTGAGTTTCAGATTCGCATCTCATTGGTTCAGTTAGATTATTTTCTATATCATTCTCCATAATTCTAATTGTATCACTTCCACTGTCACAGCTTGTACGACCATTCTCCATAATAACAGCCTCTCGACTTATTGACAACATAGCATTATCCAAATTTCTTGCTTCTGCAACATTGTTATAAGCATAATTATCGTTTCTAGTTGTGGTGTCCTCATTTTCGGCATCTTGTGAACAGTTATTGCTTTCCTCTTGTCTGGTGTTATCTAATAAAGTAAACTCAGTCTCTGCTTGAGTGTCTCCAGCAGTTCCGTCATCCTGCTTAGACACCATGTCTTCAGAGCCTACTTCTGATGGCATTTCTTTTGGTTATACATAACAAATAACATATTTTATCCCTCCTTTCGAGGTGATTTATCTGTAAAATAAATAAAAACCAATGTAAAAATATATTTATGACTATTAAATAGAGGAGAAACTTTTCTAAAATTTAAGTACACACTAAAAGAAACAATAAATAATTACTAAAAAAATATTAAAATTAAAAAACTGAAACTCTATATAATTCTAGGTAATTCTAAGTATTCTATGTAATATTATGATTTAATTATTTTTAATAAATAAACCATGTTATGATCTTTTATAAGAAATATGCTTTCAATTTTGGATGTCAAAATTATACAAATATAATCACTTTCATCTACCAGAAATTCAAACAATATGTAAATAATAAATATTTTACAGGAGTTAAAATCTAAAAAAAAAAATAAAAAAATTATTGTAAATGAAAATTAATCCAGTCACAGTAAAATTCAAATTACTCTTAGCTGCAAGACAGCAATATATGCAAAATACAATCGTATAAACGTACGACAGCAAAACAAACCATCGCCAAATTTTCGAAAAATAAAAATTCACTGAAGCAGGAATCCACTCCAAAATAAAAAACTAAAGCTGCATGCACACTAAAAAAGAGATTAACTCGAACAAAAAATCCAATCAATATACAAAACGAAGCCCAAAGAATACGTCCAAATTCAGCAAGACGAGTCATCCGAAAAGTAAACACACCCTTACACAGAAACATCAATAGAAAGTGAGATTGGAATGACAGAACACCCTGGGCCGAAAATCCACTCACAACGATCGAATCCCAGCTACGAAAACACGTTTCTATAGGTATATCTCTGACTTTCCCTCTCTCTCTCTCTCTTTCTGGTCTCTCTCTCTCCCTCTCGCTCACTCGCAGACATGAGGATTCGTCTACGGCGTTTTGGGTGATGTGGTAGCGCGCGACGTAGAGGAAGGAGAAATAGACGAAAACGCGTAAGGTAGCAGAATATCCTTACCTCGCACGTCACATCGCTGCGCCGCTCGTTTACTCAGACTCCTGTTTCGCGCGTGTCCGCATACGCGTGTGATGACTGCGACTCGCTCTTGCACCTCTGCCACGTCCCTCTCTCACTCACTCTCTCACTCTCTCTCTCTCTCTTTCTATCTCCTATACTTATATGCGTCTCTCAAACGTCTTCCATTTTTAATTAGGCTCCTTCCGATAATTTTTGCGCCGCTGCCCCTGTATACGTGACAAACGACGGGACATCGACGACGACGACGGCGACGACGACCGTGCGTTGTTGTATGCGCGTGCAGGCAGCGGCGGATGCGCGGCAAACGTGAATGGGGCTGACGGGATTCTCTGTATATATTTAGTGGTAGGTTATATAGGTACTGTTTCTTTTTCTTGCACATATATAGGTATACATGTATACATGTGTCATGCATGTGCGCTTGCTCCGGACTAGCAGAAGCGATTGTAGGGAATTTCTAGGGTATCTTTTTACCGGCATCATTGCGCAATTCATATGGCGGGATATTTAAAATATTAAAACATACCGGTCCTATTAATGGCTGCAAATTATAATTTTATACTTCTACTTTGACTTAAAAAAAGTTTTTAGCAATGTAGGCAGTCTTTCAATAACTTAACACGAAAAAAAAAATAAATAAAGAATTATTTAATGCACCAAATCAAGATTTATATTTACTTAGATATTATAAATTATTAATTATAGGAGTAATTTTGTGATTGTGTATTTTAGAATTAATTATTCGTAATGTCTAAGAAACTTTACACATAATAATTTTCAAATTTTGAAGCTTGAATTTTTTTTTCATCTTGTTATCGTGGCAGACTGAATTTTAGTTTTATATTTTACTGTGGGATGTCGCTTTGAAACCAAAAGAAAATATAAGCTACTCTATTATTATTCATAAATATCTAAATTTGAACTGATTGTTAGTTCAATATTCTATTATTAGTCCAACTACCATTTTTATGCAAGTAAATCAAAAAAACAATATAAATAAAGTAAATACAAAAAATATTTATAGTAAAAAAATTTTTGTATTCGGTTGGGCTCATGTAGTATAATACACTTATAACGCACCTTATAACTATATATTTATCTAATCTTCAATAATAATAACGATAACTACCTGCAAACAAAATCTTTTGCTTTGTACTAAATTAACTTATGCTTGACAATTAAAAATGAATTATGAAAGTACTTTATTTAGAGCGATTTACCTTCAAAAAAAGTTAGAATAATATAGTTAGTAATTTATTTTCTTTTTATTATAGGCGTAACCAGAAAATACCAGTTATTCTGTCACTTCACACAATACCTAAAATCATATCGTTGACCCAATTAAAAATGATTTTCGCCAAATTTTCTTATACAAACATTCCCTATTCAAAGCGCTTCATTGCATATAGCCATAAAATGAAAACAAGGATAAAGTGGTATAAAATTCATTCCCTTCCGGTCATCTCTACTTGACTGTTCTCGCAAATGATATTCCAAACTAAAGTCAGAAAATAGTCGCCCAAAGCCAACGGATACACAGTTAAAAAGATTTATATAAAACGGCTCTTCCGAGGTAATCCAATATGCTCGGTTCCGGTTAGCATTAGCAGCTCCTCTCTCTCTCTCACCGTCTCTTTCTCGGTCTCGCGCGAAGAGCTGATGTTGCTGCTGCTGCTGCTGTTGCCGGCAAACCGCCCGCTGCACACGCGGCCGAGCGTCAGCTCCGTTCATTGTTGAGGCAGTCCTTTTTCTCTCGCTGCGTGGTTGCCAGCGGTGTACCGTCGTCTGCTCTCTCTCTCTCTCTCTCTCTCTCTCTCTCTCTCTCTCTCTCTCTCCTGATGCATCGCCTAAGTCATCAGTCCTTGCCTTGTTTAAGATGGGACAACTGATAGGTACACGCAAACTCTCTCTCTCTCTCTCTCTTCCTTTTAGCCCGAGTTCTATTTTCCCCGGCCTCGATGAAAAGCTGAAACATCTGTTCACCAGGACGGATCGACTCGAGTAATTCACATTTTATTAGGTATATCTGAAGCGGAAATGTTTGATTTACGATTTTTCGTATACGCGAAGGAAGACTTTGACAAGTTTGAAGTTTATGAATATGATCGAAATATGACTGCAGGGATATACTGGAGGAGTTTCCATAAGTTATGTTTGAGTTCCAGTATTGGATTCTTAAATATGTGTTTACGCTTTGTTTTTATAATTTTTGTTAATTCATTCGCGGTATTAATACAGATTGCATATTCATTCTGCATACAAGAGTAATAAAAATTACAATTTTCATGTAGTACTATACTGATGCTTATAGGTACAACACACCGATGTAGTAATTAAATAATCATTGCGTTGATATTTCTGTTTTCGACACTTTCAGTATTAAATATTTGTTTATATTAAACTAATCACAGCTTCAACTAAATTCAAAGGCATAAATTTACACTTATTTTTTTTTTATTTTTCAAAGAAGTAGTTTAATTTGCAGGAGTTATCCTACTTCATTACATAACAAGTCATTGAAAATCTTAGAACCCATAAAAATAAAGAAGCTTATAATTATTTCTCACCCTTTTTTTTAAGTCAGGATTAAAACTTTCAGTGATAACAGCAGTTTCACTAAATATGGAGTCACTAAAAAATGAGTTTTTAATGATTGCAGAAATTTCAACATCTTTAATTTACGTATTCGTGGAGCAAATTTAAATTTAAATTTAAATTTAAATTATATAGCTGAACTTATGAAAATTGTACATCAGTAATAAATCTTTTTCTCTGAAAGATTAAGAAAATTATCTAACGCATAATATGAACTCTCTTTTTATAAGAGAAATTAAAGTAAAATAATTTATGACTATTGCTACAATATTATATATATACAAGTTTCACTTTCAGTTTATAGTTCTACAATATTCAATAATACTATATACATATAATATAGTTATGCGCATTCTTTTGACAAAGCAAATGTATTCGATGTTGTAATTTATTGTCTGTGAAGTGGACTTGTTTGCATATATGTGATAAAATGTATGCTGTAACAAGGAAAATCAGCTGCAGATTTTCACATCAGTGAATCTAATAAACGTGTTCCGCTTATACAAAGAACTGCGCATGGCAGCTTTTAGATTTACTTTGCTTAAATGCAAGTGCATAAATATTTATGAATAATATATATAACAATATATTAACGAACGACATTCTCAAATCTTTCTCTTTTACTCATCTTTGAAATTTCCCGTCCAAACCTAAAATAAGTAAAAATACTATACACATAATTGCTATACGCAAGCAATGATAGACTTATGCGCGGAAAATCAGCAAACATATGAATTCTATACACAACTGCGGCGCATGCATGTGGTACTCCATAGAAATCATCGAATAAGAAGCTCTCGTCGCATAAATCGCATCACACGCGAAATAATCGCGGCGTATATTGCACGCATTTATAAAATATAAGATAGACGAAAGGAACAGTGAGCCGACTAAATTACCGGTTACCAATATACCACAGCTACCGACAGCTACCCAATAATTTGCAATTTCCCTCGCGTCCTACTCTATATATATAATACTCTGCACGCGGTATACGATTTTTTGTCGGCGTCGGGCGCTTTTCAAACGGCCCGGAGCGAGGAATGCAAAATTGCAGCGGTAGGTGACCGTTCCGATACAGCCATTACTATATACCTATAGGTATATATACCTCTCCGGCAGCCAACTAAGACTGCAGAAAACAAAACCGCGCGCGGAGCGCTGTAAAAGGCCGTTCGCTCGCTCGCTGTAGGTTACAAACTCGGCGTCCGTCGTGGACACTCGGGCTCCCGCTCCAAGCTCCGTCGTATATAGTATTTCTATAGCCTGAGAATGGAGGTCAGCCGGCCGAACCGCGACTCCCCGCGACATAGAATATTCCGCTACGTAGCGCCGTATTCTACTCGCGCTCAACGGTGGAGAGGGGCAATAAACGCGCCGCAAGACGATAAGCGCAACGAGCAGAGCAAAACCTGCAGCTCTCGTCTTCTGTCTTTTGTATGATCGTTTTCGCGCGCAATGCATTAATATACACACACACACACACATATATATATATATATATACATGTCGAGTCCACTATCGAGAACAATATGCGTGGTAACTTTTGGAATAAAAGAAGATAACAGAGAGATAAGAAGAGAGAGAGAGGATCGTGAATAGCCATGGAAGTTTCAACGGTATGCGATGTATATATACATATAAACATCGGCTGATAGCGGAGTGAAAGGCCGCGACGGTGAGCGCGGGGCCAAAAGCAGGATGAAAAGTCCTTGGCTTTTTTTTCCCCCCTTTAAACTCGCCGTAGCGGTGCGCGCGTACCACTGGCTTGTATACGCACTCCTTATATATACGTATGGTCATGGGATATGTTCTGTATCTGTATCTGCCACTGCACAGGGATACCATCGAAGGAGATCTTCTCTCGCGCGTGAGCGGCGTTTTTGCACAATTCACTCGCACGCGGCGTTCCTCTTTTTTTCCTTTGCTGTATACATGCAACTTATGTATAGGCACCGGATTACGTCAGACGAAGAGCGCGCTTACATGCTCCTTTTTGGATTTGCCCGCACCTTCTCTCTCCTACTTTTATTTTGCGCGAGACTCGATATTAGACGATGGAGACGCGTGAAAATTCGCTCGCGTTTAAAGCGCGACGCGATGAGAAGGACGGATAATGATACCTACTTGGCCGGTATAATGGATGGGTGTAATGAAACGGTCATTAGTAATAACGAATTGTGTCTTTTTTATATGGACGGATATGACGGAAATTTATGTGATATCATTTTTGTCGGCGGCAATTGTGTTATTATTATCCATTGTGAGCTGGGAATCGCATAGTTATGCATGCTAAATAGTTCAAAAATAGTTTAAATATATCGATGCTTATAATTCCCCAGTTTTTGTGTTTATTATCATCCGCGTGGTAACCCCCATAAATGAGGACACCGAACTTGAGTAAATTTTATAATCCAAGACATAAATATCTACCTGGATT
This sequence comes from Megastigmus dorsalis, assembly GCA_900490025.1. Lineage (NCBI taxonomy): Eukaryota > Metazoa > Arthropoda > Insecta > Hymenoptera > Megastigmidae > Megastigmus > Megastigmus dorsalis. Next base: position 58,244 of record UELU01145920.1, read on the forward strand.
TTCAGGCGGATCACCAGGTGGATCTTCTCAACAGAGCGGGTAAGCAGCTTCGACAAATGCTTTGGTGCATGTGTCCCATATTACTATGCTAATTTTCTCCCTGCTTGAATTTTTTTTATTTATCAGTGATAAAACTGGGATCTGTAACGCACTTTCACATATATCGTATCACTTGCCGCGATTATAATGTATGCGCGCGCGGCACATTTTTTAACCCTTGATTTATTGAGTTTTCTATTATAGTTACACATGTAAATTTCGTCTTGATGAAAAAAGAGTCGCATAAAGAGGGATAAGATAAAAATGAAAAAGAGACCATTGTAATTTTTTTTTATATAAACGCTTCTATGAATAAATTCATGTTTTTTCACGACTGCGATCAACTGTCGTTCATTGAACTTTCAATAAGAACATGCCATCCGAGCTTGTGTCATACGATTCACTACGATAATTAGATATTATGTAATCAATAAAAACAAAAATCATTTGTCAAAAAGAAATGATAGAGAATGTTTCGAGCTTCTATCGCGGACAAAGTTCTTTGACCAAACATGAAAATAAACGCAAAAAGCTAATTTAATTCACTAAATCTGAATTTACATAGCAAAGCGAATGAAAACGTAAACAGTGAATCATCGTGGAAGAACTTGGCAAACAACCGAAAACAGTAATAAACACAACAAAGAGACAAACGCAGTTTGTCAACTGTAGTCACATGACAATTGCCTTTTCTAAAATTACAATTCGTGTAAAATAAATCAATAATGCTATATAAGTTTACTGTAATAACACTCATACTGTACAGTCGATTTTAAAATTTAACACTGTAAATGATAGTTAGCTGTAACGAGTACATATTAATAATCCCTTCACCCTAAATTAGAATGCAGTAGCTCTTGCCAATGCATTGTTAATAGTCTTTTAATTAAGAGCAGCAATAAACTTAGGATCGTGATTGTTTTAAGATTGATAATATTACTATAACTTTAATACTTATTTGTCTGAATATGTAAAGATATACCTACCCTGTATGATTTATGATACAAAATATACATATTTTAATACAAACTCTATTCGAAGTTTAGATTGTTTTGGGTATGTATTTGAATGATTTCAAGTACAAATATCAATTCCTATTTTTTACATGAAATAGTTCTTACAGTGGTTAAAAATTTAATATCTATTATCTAATAATACTTGAACTCAGCTATTGGTTTCTCTTTATTTTTGTTATCGGAATTCTCAATTATATATTCATAATGTACAATAACAGATTTAAATTGCTACCTGCGCTTATAAAAACACGCAAACTTAATTTCAAGTTTGTCTCGGGTAAGTAAATTTCGTATTCACCTCGAGTTGACAACAGGAAAATTTTTACTCGATAAGTTCTTAACGGAAATGAAATTTGTATCGGAATTCTGCAATTTGATTACAAGTCAAATTCAGAATTTAGTGATAACCGACTACAAATACCTTTACCAGACATTAGGTATATTAATTTCAAATCGATAAATAACTTTTATGTCAGTATACGCATAAGTACAATAAACATTTCCCAACAATGCCTCGCTATTTGCAAATAACAGATATGCTTATCTAGAAACATTGATTACGCGGCAGTCTCTACGGGGGGTTAAGACAAAGTCGTACAATTTTCTCTCGTCGCAAGATATTTTCTCGCTTTTCTCCGTCGGCCGCTGCACAAAGGAAAAAAAAGCGCTCGTATAACGCAACGGATCCTCCACTTGGCGCAACGACACAACAAACATTCCTATATGTATATATAATACAGACACGCTCAGGCGTCACTTGTGCTTTCAGAGCCGCGAAGCGCGCAGTTTTTCGACTTTGCGCTAAAAGGCGGAAAAATATCGAGTCTGCGGTGTGTTTGTGTGCGGTGTGTATTATCGCGTGACGCATTGACCGCGAGGCAAGTAGTGAGAGTCTCCCGCGAGAGCGAGAGAACGCCAAAATAACGGAGAGGGAATATTGTAGTACTGGAGGGGAAAAAGAGGAGAAAGAGCAAAAGTGGCGTGGTAAAAACATCCGATCTTCCTCCTGTATATCTGTATCTCTCTCTGTCTCTTTATGCGTGGTGTGTGCATAGGCCTGCCGCCTGGGTGTGTAAGTGCTACGGCGGCGATTTAATTAACGAGACGCGCGACGACGACGCTGTCCTTCGGAGATGCTGATCTATCGAGGCTTTTAATGATATGGCGTGTGTGTCGAGTCTGCGCAGCGTTCGTATAAGAATTAATCGGAATCGACGCCGAGCCCCCCATGGCCCCATGACAATTTATAGATTGTGCCTTGCTGCGCGGTTCATTTCGCGCTATAATACTTACCTTTTCTTTTTTGGAAATGGGTCGTTTTTGTGAGTTTTGATTGTTATTAAACTTCCTATATGGATCTGCGTCGCGGTAATGTGAAAGGAGTTTTTCAGGTGCGCATCAGATAAGTTTTTGTCGACGTTCGTTATGCGCCGTTGGGAATGTGCGACGCTATTTTTTAATAGCATCAAAACACCGATAAATAGGTGAGGAGTAAATATGAGTCTCGAACTGCATTCTCGTTTCTTGATGTTCAAGTAAAGGATGTACAATTATTTTTTCGACAAGTCCGAGTAGTTTTTAAATGCATCATTTTGTTTTTAAACAACTTCTAGAAACAAAGCTTTAGAAAGTTTTGTTTATCACCTACTGTGCAAATTGCCGTAACAGCTATTGTAGCTTGTCATTCGGACTATTAATAATTGACTAAAACTGTAACTATTCTTTCGAAATAACTACATAGTTATCGAAGTAAAAAGAATTTCACGGATACCGATCAATTTTTACTCCAAAATGTAAAATAGGTACTTTCGAGATTACATTCATATAATAATACTTAAAAGAATAGATCAAAAATATAAAAGTGAAAAAGCTAGTTTAAAAATGTGAGCAATTCCCAATGAGTCACTGATAATGACTTGGAGTTCATCGAGACAGCTGCTTGCATATCAATATTTTAAAATTACATTACAATTAAAAGGTACGAAGAAAATAATTTATTTAGACAATAAAGTTATAAATATCTGTGTATGTAATTCACATTTAATATAAAATTGTAGATTTATTTAAATGCATGTACAGCTTTCTCTTTATACTTTTTATCGGCTGAAAATAAAGTTTAATAATAACGATTAAAGATCTGTCAAAGGATTGATCCTGTCTTGAAAACAAGAATAATCTCGATTGATTTGAAATTTGCAAGTAAAAAGAAGAAAATATTTCAACAAAAGATTGAAGATGATTTAAATATATACACTTGTATTATACCATACAATTTAGACATTTTATTGAATCCTAATAAATTGATTTTAAAAGTAATTGCTAGCTAAAAAGTTTGTGCAGGATTTTATTGTTGAATTTTAAATTATCAGCATCAAACTAGACAAGTCAGCTTTTACTTTTATCGTTTATACCGCAAAGTTTCACTTGATTGATTAAACAAAAATTGCGCTGTTTTTCGTTTCTTTATTCTTCTGCATATATTTAAATCAGAGCTTGGACATAATATTTTTGTTTTTACGCGAATCTTGATGCAGACTATATATTTTAGTCGCAAGTAAAGAAACAAGGCAAATATGATATTATCTTCAAGACGCTCGCGGGTTATATTTTTTCGGTCACGTTTGGCTATGTCATGAAAATTTTCTACTTGCGTGCGCACACTCAACATCCAACATATATTATATTATACCTACATGCATTTCATTTTTTTGACAAGACTTTCATTAAAGAGTTTCCACTTTCTAGCGATTCAGAGTATCGACTTTAATAAAAAGAATCTATTTTTACATTTATATTTTTATGCGTATGTATTTTATAGTAGAAAAGTTAAGACAAATTCACAATTTTCAAAGAATAAATATATAAAAAGTAATGAATTTACCATGCTCGGAAAAAGATCTTTCCATTCTCAGTGAGATATATCGAAGTTAATCGTAATAGACGCACGAACGCGTTATCGATACACGAATCACGTCATATATATATTCCACGACGTACTGGGCGTCGCAAATTAGACTCGATCGTCTTAACGCGTAGGTATAAATATACACAAATTATTCGAGCCGTCGATCTAACTGAATATTAATAACGTGGAATCTCAATAAGCCCTCGATGGTTCACGTATATCATTTGCATCACGTTTAACAAAAGGGCCGAAAATCGTGTGGCTATATTGGCCTTGACGCGAGGACACTCAAACACATCAAGAATCATACGGAAGAAGCTAATGCTTTGAATACTTGATTTTTTGTATATGCCTGAAAAAACTAATGAGAAATACCTATACTATAACAATTTTCCGGTACCTATAACGTATTCAGCATTTGTACTTATTTTCAAACTTACCCAAAAATAAATTAATTGATATACAATTATTTACTATAGTCCCAGTAAATATTAGTCGTACTCCCCGATAAAAATCGTATACATAGGTATAGTGGAAAAGTTCTTACATCAAAGAATCGTTGCGGTCGTTAAATATATTCTTATCTTTTAGTGGTCATAGATATCAAAGTACCTAATAATTAAAAATATATTATGCACTAAAGATTGTGGAAAAGTTATAGATAAAAAATGCATAAAACTGTAATGTGTTGTATACTATGCTTAATTGCTTTGACATTGACATGTGATCCGGAGATGTAGTATGAAGTTGTGTATTTAGCATTGATTTTATGTGCAGAAAGAGAAAGTATATCGTTGGTTTTATTTTATTATTACAGCTAATAAGTATATTCCTATGTAAATAATTAAGGAAACACTTAATAACCAACGATACAATTTGTTTGTAGAAATAAGAGAGCTTAAATTGTTTACACGCCGATTGTAATATTAATGTTGACTTTTTAAGCAGACTGAGGGGGGAGCAAACCTAAAGCATGCAGACGAACCTTACGCGATTGTATAATAAAGAATAACGAGATAACGATAAGAAAATATTGAATGATATTGTAAGAATATATGCAAAGAGAAAGAGAAAGCAACGACAAATAATAAATTAGTCAAAACATTATTGAATTAACAATAACCTAATTGTTGAGAAAACCATCCCATAAATAATAAGATCTTTTAGAGAACAATTTCAATGATTTTAATTATTGCGAAATGCCATATATACTAATCGAAACAATATAGCACGTGCTAATCAAATTTGACACAATATGATTAGCGGTATCACGTAAGGCACGGTACACATGTCCATTCCTAAATACTTGGATAATTGAACTAATTAATTTGATACATATATTTTAAATTTTATAGCACGATAAGACAACAAGCGACATGTAAACAGACGCTTGCGATAAAGAATATATGCGTGCTTCACCTAATAACGCAGTGTACGCAAATGTTTATAAACATCTGCATTATAACAAAAAAGATAATTAAGTAATTATATTTTCAATTACATTACTTACTTTGCGTTACAGGATATTTAATCAAACGATAAAAAATGAAGGTCTTTATAATGTAAGATAGATCGTTATATCGTGCACACTTTTCAATGAACACATCATTACGAATGAAAAATGAAAAGACAAAATATTTAATATTACTCGTGTTGAGCTAATAGATACACATAACTTTGTCGCATTGAATCATTACTTATTTCGCTTCTCATTACCATTTTTTCAGGTCTCAAAAGCTCTCTCATAAAGGATCAAGACTCATTAAGGACGTTCACGGACCGCAGTGGAGCTCATCTTTCAAAATGTATTATCAAGAATAAGTTGAGCTAGTCAGCACTGTTAAGCTCCGCCTACACTGTGCAGAAGCACAAAATTTTCATTCCTGCGCAGTTAACATAAATCTGGCAACGTCTGTATATATATTTAGGGCTCCCGCAACGCACACAACATACACACACATACATGTTATGTTCGGCTACGGCGGCGAATGCTAGTACAACGTTGCCAAGTCGTCTGCTGTTTTCTTTCTCCACGGACCACGTGCCTTGGCGAGAGAAAAGTCGACAAAATTCTATATTTCAAACAGCCGTATCTCGAAAATAAACACCAGTTGCTATGTTTAATAAAACTGTATCTTAATCAGTACATGTTTTACCATACATACTAGTTTTTGGTAAAAATCAATTGCTATTTGACACAGCAAAGCTTAAAAAAACATCGTGTAAAAACGGCTCAGTATATGATCCTGTATTAAAAGCCGCAACTTCTGACTTCGATATCTCAAAATTTAGGTCCGGTACCCCTATTTTGAAAAATGGCTATGCATAAAGCAGGTCATAGAAAACGTATATATTCAATTTCTACCCGATTTTTCCGTGAACGTCCTTAAGACATGCTTTTTGTCAGACGCAAAAATTCCATGCATAAACGGTTCGCATGAAAAAAAAAAGAAAGAAAAATTGAATGAAATTTGCATGATCAAGTAATTTTATTTTATATCAGATGGATCACGCGACTGTGCAGGTGATTGTGCATAGAACAAATGTTCGTCACATTATAAAGATAAGTTTCTTTCCATATTGCAAATTCTGTTTTCATTATTTACATATTGACGCGTATTCTGCATTATTTCCGTAATTCTTATAAGCAAAACAAACTATCTTCTGCAGCAACTCCAATTAAAATTATAAATTTCCGAGCACGTTTTTGGGGGTAAAATAGGACCTAAGTATATAAATCCGTAAGTACGTTCTTGCAATCTTGCCTGCTCCGCTCTACACTAAGAGACCTGCAGCACACAACAAAACGTCTCAGGGCAGCTGCTATAGCAGAGCAGCTATAGACAGGAGGACGACAAAGGAAGGGAGGGGAGAGAAGGAGAGAGAGAGTGAAGCCTGCGAGCTGCACGAGAGACCACATGGTCACTCTCTGGCCGCCTCCTCTCTATCTCGTCCTCCTCACGCGCGCGCCGCACAGTCAAGCCATTCTCTGCTCGGCCGAATAGAGCGGTGCCAGTAGTGAGCGAGACTCCATTCTCGCAAAAGCGGACCAAACCTTACTCTTATATATATATATATATATGTATGTATGTATATATCATATATATATATATACATATATATATGTATACCTATCGTCGCGCGTGCATCTATCGCGGTGTTTGTGCAGCCCAGGGGAATAAGTAAACGCGAGGAATCACATAACGCAAATACTCTCGCGCATCGTGTGGGATCTGCGCTCGACTCGACAAAGGAAAGAAGAGAATTTTACAGGCTGTGCGTGCTGAGACTCCCAGCTCTCCATTGTGCCAATATATATTTGTATATATATATATATATGTAGAAGCAGGTGTGTTGGTAGTGTGTTTATTTCTTTGTGCGCGCCGCTTCCTATAGTGTGAATTTACGCGTTGGTGCGAGCGAGACGAGTATATACATACATATATATAATATAGAGTGACAGATATAGGAAGAAACTGAAATCGAGAGTTTTTTTCGGAGCGTTGTAAACAAAAACATCACTGAATGACTCAAGGGGGAGCTCGCGCGCGCATTGACGTAATTGTCCCGAGAGTAGAAGTGGCTACCTATAGAATCGAGTCGCTATCCAAGAAAAGCAGAAGATTTGCACGCGCGCTTCTACTGAGGCTGCGTCTGCATAGCTGTTTGCCGTCCTTCCCCCGTTGTAGTGTCGGAAAAGGAGTGTTAAAATGCATTCGCGAGTTTGCGACTAGACTGAAAATCCATAAAAGTTTCGATATCTCCAGCTTTTCGACCAATCGACTGTCACGGCGTACAAGTTAGGCGCAGTACTTGATTTTCTGTAATTATAGGTTAGCTTATACGCTGTGCATTTAAAAATGGTGTGCCTTTAAAGGGATGCAACGGTGTGCAGCTGCACTCGATCTATACCTATATATGATATACTTCTATAACAAACTTATAAACTAGTCGTTAAGGTAACGCGTAGGTACCTTGTTGTAAGGAAACGGCTCTCTTTTATACTTGTCGCGATTACAAATTCACCCCGACCTCCACGTATCCACCCTAGACGTCGCGGAAACGATAAAAATGTTGAAATTCTACATACGTACTCGTGCAGTACGCGATTGTGAACATACCCTTAAAGTACGTCTGTACTCACGTTCTGCTCTTACATACTACGTATATACATATCGCAGCGTGGATATGCGCTTGGAATGACACATGTGTCATACACAACACACAACTAAGTACACAGAGATTTCGCGTCAGGAAGCGCGGCTAAATTAATGCAAAAACAGCGGAAAGTAACGTCGCAGCAATCCGTTCTATTCGTTAAAGTCGCAAAATAAACGACGCGTCTCCTCGTGATCCCACGTGTGTATAACACGAGCAGAAAGCATGAATGTAAGTTAGACGAATTCGCGTATACACATGATCAGATTCGCAGAAAATTTAAAGCTCCGCCTCCCCAGACGGGCGACGAGTGCGACGACGATTCTTAACCGCACACAGGCACGAAGCGAAAGGCTATGCGGGTGTGCGCGGAATCGTCGACTAAGTATAATAACTCGATGCGCACTGCGCAGAGACGTCAATCGCGCGTACCACGTGTGTGTATATGTATTTGTACCGACACACACGTAGGTATGCGCAAATGTGTCTCCTTTTTTTTTCGCCGATGCCTGCTCGGCTCAGCCTGCTGACTCGCTGCTCGCATCAGGCACTGCTCGACCAGCTCGACGCTCGTGGGCCGTGGCCGCGCGCGCGCGCACTCATACATACATACAACGCACGCGCCGCCTTCTCCCTTTCCGTCTCTCTCACTGTGTTTCTGCGTCGTCGATCGCATTTCGACGAAAGAAAGAAGAAAGAGCGAGAGAGAGGGGTTGGGGGGGAGGGCGGATAGGAGAGCAGCGTGAGTTTGACTTGTCTCTTCCCCTCGCGGAGAGTAGTTTTTCGGATCGAAGACGAAGCTCAGCAGCAGCAGTAGCAGTAGCAGTAAGTAGCAGCTCGAGTCCTCGTATACACCGCGACTTATTATATACTCGATTACTCGCTGCTCAGCGAATATATATATATATATCATATAGAATAGCAGAAAGGGAATGGGATATCGTGGTGGTGGGAAGGGAGCGGAGAGACGGTAAGAGAGAAAAGAGAGGTCCCGTGTTCACGGCCGCGAGTTTTTTTGGAGAACAAAGGGGGATACCTATACATACACGTATACACACACACATACGTGTACACCTCTTTGGCGAGTCTCTTTCTTTCTGCCGAACGTGCCACAGGCACAAGAGAACACGATATTCTCTCTGTTTCGCTATACTATACCCGAGAGCTCTGGTGCAGTACCTACACCTCGAGAGTTCAGTTCTCTGCTGTCGCTCTTTAGTCATAGCGAGGTTCGTTCTGTAAGTGTGTGTATCTCTGTGTGGGTGTGTGTGTGTGTGCCGCGCAGCTATATATATTCTCGGTCTCTTGGTTTTATATTATGTACCTACTCGTGGTTCTTTTTCTCTTCTCGCGGGGGGGGGACCAAGGTAAATAGAACAACTTTGAAGCTGCTGTGTGTCCACAATCCACATACGTGTGGTGGACGGTGGTTTAGCTGATATTTATACCGACTATTGCCAGAGTGTCTGTGCGCTAGTCTTCGAGCGAAAGAGAGAGAGAGAGAGAGAGAGAGAGAGAGAGAGAGAGAGAATTCTCGCGAGCAGCTCGTAAGTGCAGAGATTCGCTATTGCCGTGCTGTCTACCGCTGATTGACATTCGCCCAATCCGCAGTTCTCGCTGCTTATATATGCGCACGGACAGTTCACCGTTTCGACAGACGAGTGGCTTTTCAAATGATATCGAGGTTAACGTGTGTGTGTGTGTGTGGGTGTGGGACTCGTTAATCGAAAAAAAAAAAGAATTAAGGCTCCACTTTCTCTGCTTTTGCACCATCTCTAAAACGTAGATTTTACGAACGTGCTTGAACTACTCGAAACAGCGCGCGCTTTCCTATAGGTATGCCCCGTTTATTCAAATTTATACACATCTCATTATTCAGAGACGCGCGCGCGACCGTCGATGCATATGTTTTTATTATAAGAGTTGTAGATTTAAATAGCCACTCATCTACCGGGATCCGAAATGTATAGCCTGTTCGCATAAACGCGAATTCTCCTGATGCTAGCAGTAAACATTGAATTCATTAAATCTTTATATCTGTGACGTGATGTACGTTCAGACTCGCCTCTCAAATAATTGCGCTTAACACTATGTTTCATCTGTTCTCTGCTGAATTACATTGCCTTATTCGCGTATTTAACGTACGGCGAAATTAAAAAAAAACTCCGTTATTATTCCGTTATTCTCGCGAGTGAAATAATCTCCGCGTGCCAATACCTATTAATAATGATTTATTTATTTACCTAGTCGCGAACCGGATGCAAAAATATGGAAAACAACCTCTCGCGCAAAAGCTGCCTCGCTATCAGCGCATTTCGATAAGATCGCGCATATAGCTTACGGTATTTCACCAATGTACGCGTACACGTACGTGCATTTTTTTTTCCTTTTCATAATTTGAATATAACCAACGCCGGAAATGTGTGCATCTGCTCTGCAACATATATAGTCGCGATTAGATATTCTGCAGCAATCGAGCTATCTCTTTATGTCACGTCTTACAATGTTTACGACAAAAGTTTGTTTTTTATCGTTGAAATGTCGTTCTGTACGCCGACTGTTTACTAGCTGTTCATCAGTCAAAACAGACGTACTTATGTATATAGGGTACGTGTGTGTCTTGATACGGTATTCGCAAGCTTGCAGTTTTATTGGTTTTACGCGGGGGTTGCGTCAATAGATTAGATAAGTTATTTTTTGCTCTGTCAAGTTGTATAGAATGTTGTAAAGCTGAGAGTAGTGTATAAGAGAGACGTACAATGAAATAATTACGCAAAGCGATATTTTTTTTTTGGTTTGTACAGTCAGTACATAACAGAGTCAAACACTTGTTGGTTTTACGCTAATTTTTTGTGCTCGACTTCGTAAAAACTGAAACAGTGCATAGCAGATAGAGGAAAATAAAACAATTCTGATGCGATCTAAAGATTTAATATATCTGTTTATGCTACATTTATTGAAACTCGACGATTCAGTTTTAGTTAAGCGCTAGAAACATTCGAATATACTCTTGCCGACTACAATTTATCTTTATATTCATCAAAGGTTATTTATGAAAAATGTCACAGGATTTTAAACAGTTGTTATTAAAAAGAAAAAGACAATCTATTGTCGAGGGATCACAATAAGTGATTGAATAACGCCGTACAATTAGCGAAACATTTCTTTCTTTCGATTCAAGAGTCTCTCTTTATAAAAGGTTTTACCTTGACAAGCCTGCTTAGAATAGAATGAGAGCTTAGAACGGCGACATAATACAAAATTACAGTTACTTTACTCTACTTCAGTTAACCGTAGACGTATTACGATAGAAAATTCATTGTACCTCTTTTGTACAACTCTGATGTACACGTCACTCTTCTCTGCGTTTCATCAAAATATACTTATGATTTCGCTGCGATTACGCGACAATTAGTATGGCTGCAGCACAGGAAATGCAAAGAGATGTAGGATAATGATAATTTAAGCACTGCAAAATAATTGCATTATCAATGTTTCCCTCGACAACTCGGTTTTCATTACTCTTAGATCCTGTGAAAAATAAATAATACGTGTGTTTTAATATGTAAATATAAACAGTGTACAAGTGAATCGTTCAGCTTTTTTAAAAAACAAAAGAACTTTCAAATACGTTGCAACATTCGCGGGTTAAGCAGTCGTTACTCGAAAGTGCACACAGCAGAGACTCTACCGCGACCGAGTAAAATTGCACAAAAATTTGCAATAGCATATTCCTCGTAACTCGCACTGACTCATTGCTGCAACACTCGCAAAAATTAATAACGAATAGAAAAAGGTGAAGCATTTTTACACCAACTCCACCAATAACAATGTCGCGGCATACAACGGTACAATTTGGTTCCTTACCAAATTGATTACATAAACGACTGATTGCACTACACACACGCTCGAAAATTGCACGATTATATATATATGGTTTCTCAACTCCTTTGGCTTGTAACAGGTCCGTGGGCTCATTATCTCGCGGATCGCTATCAAAGCTCGAGTGCACCTATTAGTCCCTGTATATAGTCTATATACGTGTGTATCGAGTTACACACACCGCAGCGCAAAGACAAAAAAGCGTCAATCAACTCTCAGTAGATATAGATACGTATAAGCGTAAGACTGTTTTTGTGCGCCACTCGGTATATCGACGGATTATTTACATTCCGTCGATCGTCCCTCTCTCTTTCTCTGTATCGCTCGGGCGCTTATAGGTTAGGACTTATATATATATATATATATACGCTAAAGCCGATGTTGTGCAATTAGCGATCGCACCCTATATGCATACTAAAAGCGCCTCCTTTCTACATTGTATTGCATATGTGCGAGTGCATAAGAAAAGAATATGAGAGAGAGAGAGAGAGAGAGAGAGAGAGGCCGCGTGTGACGTCGGGACGCGCCTCCTCGGCTTATCCGCATTAAATACTGTTTACCACTCCAAAAACGTGTTCGCGGAAATGAACTTGGCGAACGGCTTTCGAGATGCCGATCGATTTATTATTACGAGTATATAGGACGTAATTAATCCGACTTTGCGGCCGCAAATAATTGAATACGAGACGAGTCCGACGTGGATTTTGTTAATTATACCTATATACCCGTCCGTAAAAAAGTGAAAATGATAAATGTATTTCATCTCTTTATAAAGTGTTAATATACATATTGAAAGAATCGAATCAATTATCTTTAAATTGTTGCTTAGAGGTACACTAATATTTCAATTTACTTTTTTTTTTTTCCAACAAATTATAAGCTCATAAGCAACTCTTTATTCATCATCTAATCATAGCTATTTACTCATTATCTATATGGTACACGCGAGTCAAACTCATCCGCAAGGTCAGGATCATGAGAGTGAACGCGTGACAGCTATTCCAAAACGAAATAATTCGGTCACTGCATCACGGGCATTAGGTACACTCGTAAACTCGCCCGAGAGAGAGAGAGAAAGGGGCTGGTTTATTTTTTTTTTCTTCTTCATAAGGAAATAATCCACGTTCGTCTATAAATATCATGGCTACTTATCCTCTTAGCCGGTGCAGTTTGTTTTACTTTTTCTTATCTGCCCCCACAGGAGGAGCGAGGGACAGCGAGCATCAGCGGGGTTGAAGGTTTTTTTCGACGCCTGACCTCCTCGACGCGGCGGGAGACGACGAAAAAATAAAGAAGGAGAATCTCGAGAGTCGCGGCTGCAACAGCTCCGGCGCAAGCGGACAGAGAAAGAAAAGCTCTGGTTAGTATATATAATATGTGCGAGACACATGGTTGCAGAGTGTTACCATTTAAGTACGTGTGTGGTGAATCGAGAGCTCGTGGACTTTATAGATGTAACAGCTGATCCGAGCCTTTACGACCGACTGCTGCTGGCGTGTGTCGAAGGTGCATGCGAGATACCTATATTACTGATGTCCAAACGCGGCGAATTGGCATTTCGATCGTTTAGCAATTTGTCGGCGATTAAATTTAACGCCGGAATCGATTACTAATTGGATTGCGGACCAGTCGTCGAAACATTGTTTTAATTGAAATAGTTGGGAGTCATATATTGGATTCTATCGAAGTTTATTGAGTAGCGGGTGGCCTCATTGGTATAATTGGCTTTGAATTTTCGTCGATGTAAAAATATATATTCAACTTGTTTGCTTAAATCTTTATAATTTATTTATATATTACCGCGAGGAAAACTTTCATTGTAAATTTAAATTACAAATTGCAACTGAATTACTCGCGAGGATCACGGATTAAAATAGATTTCAACTCTTTTAAAAAGACTTCGGATCGGAGTTGAAAACGAGTTTTGGAGCCTCACTGATCAAGTACTTTATCGCGAAACAAGCCCCAAACACCCACACCCACACACACACACACACACAC
>UELU01145921.1:0-53061 GCA_900490025.1 Megastigmus dorsalis
ATTTTCGCAAAATGCTCTTTCATGTCTACATAAAATGTCATTAGCAAATATATTTAAATTATTTATTTTAAAAGAAATTTCTCTCCCACTATTCATTTTCTAATACTAGTTTGAAATAGGAAATTTAAATTTTGAAACAAAAATGTAGAAATAGATCTTTAGTGTATTCGGAAGGAATGAAAAAAATTTTAAAATTACCGTACCTGTTGACATATCGAGATTAGAGTAGGAGTGAGGGCACTGCTGTCGGGAGTCGTGCCAAGAAATCTGATGACAGTAATTGGCTTTTTTCCCGCTAACCAGACGGTATTCGAGAGTCCAGCGCTTTTGGCTAAAAGGGATGTTTTTCCACAGCCACCTTCGCCGTATAAAACAAGTGGTTTATCGCTGTCTCCTAACATATAGTTCTCTATCCTTACCAAACTATCCTCGCGTCCATAAAAAACCTAACGATAGCAAAAATTTTAGTAGATCACGAATGAAAAACAATCTTTAAAATCTAAATTATTTATGAATTTACATGGTAGTATGGATAAGCTTATAAAGACTTTGTTCCATGAAAGTATTTAACAGAAAATTCGTTAAAAAAAGTTGAAATATTGAAGGAACATAAAATGTATCATTTCACACTCACTTTCACAGAATTGTTACAAGCGTGTAGATGCTGAAGAATTTCCGTTATAATTTGGCCTTGGGCAGAGCTATCTTCTTTTTTCATTGCACGGTCTACTAGTTTTACTATGTTTCGATAAAAATGGGTTATAAAATGTTGCAAGTATTCGCCATGAGTTTCTGGGTCTAATCCTTCCCTTCCGATCCATTCTACTGTATACCTTAAAAACATAATGAATATTTTTTATTGGTCGAATTTCTTATTTAACAATAAATGCATACTTTTGAAGGTTCACGCTCTCAATTTTATTTGGTACCCTGACATCTCTAAGATCGGCAAGTAATCTTGCAGCTTCGTTGTCTAAACTTCTATTAGCGATATCCAAATAAAGACTTGCTTTCCTCAAATTTTGCAAGTTAATATTGTTTATGTAACGAAGATAACCCAAGCAATGATTTTTCGTATTCTTAACATTCAATATGCCGTTTATTACTTCTCGCTCAGTGACTATTGAAATTGAAATAATAGAAATAATGAGTTTCCAAATAGATTCGGTTATCGAAAGTATCAAATTTTAATATTCTCACCAGACATGAAATAATTGTGCATTGTATCTTTGTCGAATTTCCCGTTGTTGAACAAAGACTGCGCTCCTTTCCTAAAAAGTTTTTGCATTTTTAGCATGGTATCCCACCAAATCGCTTGATCTTCTTGTTGCAACTTTGGTATCCTCTGATAAAAATTATGAAAATAAAAAAGTAAGCATTGAATTTAAACAAAAAGATAAAGTATTTCATAGACAGAACATATTCTAAAGTTATACTTTGTTGTTAAAATTTTTCAAAATGGAAGATATTGGCTGAAGAATGCTGGTCGGTGGTACAGCATTGCTGTCCTTTTTGTACCAAGTGTCCAACACGTTGACATCCATGCCTTGACTGTCTAATTCGGTCCTTAACATTTCTAATTCTGAACTCAGCACATAAGTTGGAATCGGTCTGTATCCATACTTTTGACCAAGGAAAACCTTAAATTCCATAAACGTAATTGTTACGATTGTTACACGTTTACACACTATACACTATTAAATGTAAATCAACGTTTCAAAATCCAACGTATCAATGTATTGTACAAATAATATATTGTACCAAAAGTAAATTTTAGTTTGAAACATTTTTAAATTAACTAAAAAGATGACAACTCATTTAATAGAATAAATATAAGTCTAACGGATTGATCCGTACCACGAAATTCGGCCCCATAGATAATCGCTGACAGTTCTCAATTTCGCGCATGCATAGCTCGGTGGTCATGTGATCGTCGGTAGCCTCGTCTCGAACACCCCATCTCATGTCCACCACCTGTACAGGTAAATAAAGTAATTTGCAACTTCACGGGACCGCATCGCGCCCACGTAATTAGGGCCGGGCAAACGACTTATTTTTTTCGGGAAAGTTTCGTCGCTCGTAAAAGTGCATGAGGTGCACGCCACCTTCTCTCTCGCGAAATCGTGCCTGGTACCGAGGTGGGAATCAATTCTCCAGCATTCAAGGTCACTGATGTGAATGTCAAAAGTTCAAAGGCTAATGACTTGCGCCACGATGAGTAATGCTGGCCGCTGTTTTTCGGAGCATTGATTTTTTTACTGTTTCACACTTGGCATGCTGTTTACAATATGGTAGGGGAGCGCATCTAAGAGAAATTTACTTATTTGGAATGAAATTATTGAGTAAAATATTTAATAAAGTAATTTCCAAAAAGTTCTCTTGCGCCAAATTACTCGGCTAGGCGTTCAAAGTGGCGCACTTATTGTTTTCAATGCAAAAATGTCTTTTATGTTTTCTAAAAAGGTTTGAATGAAAATAATGATCTCTGCTTTCGAAATATATAAGTTGATAGTGATTTATAAAATAAAACTTTTAAAAATTGAATGTGAAGGAAGGAATAAGTAGCGGGGTAATGTTTTTGTATAATGCTTGCAGTACGTCGAAATAAAAATTAAGAAAAAAAATTGTAATAACGCTAAATTTTTCGGGATAATCTAATGTATGTAGTCGGAATAATGGTGTGCCAATTTATTCAGTGCGTCACATTTCACCGCTCTCTTCTAAAATGTAACGTTTGGTTCGATTTTCTATTATTATAGGTGTGGAAGGTGTACTACAATCATAGTTTTGATTTCATTTCGAAACTTTATCTGGTGATTTAACAATTATATATTAATTCTTTTCAAAATTGAAAAGGAGGATGTACAGTGAAAAGAAATTAATAAACGTACATAAAATCAGTACAATTCTTTAGAGTATAAAACAATATTTAATTCAGAAATTTATTCATCATACTAAATGAATAGAAGTATAGACAAGACTTTGATTTTTAATGCAGTGTTTTTAACTTTTCCTGTGAATAAAAGAATTAATTATTTTATCAACTAATTACGCTGTTCATTAAATAAAAGTATTAGTTCCCTATAGTCTATCATGGAAATTTTTATTCTTATGTTGGAAGTAGATAAGTACTATTAATAAAATATTTTTTGAAGTTTACTTTTTTAAAACTGAGTAAACTAAAAAACATTTATCAGACTTAAGTCTTCTAAGTATATACTCATTGTAACCAAGAATGCTTTAAAATAAATATGATTTTATAATTTTATACAAATATAAATTTTTAATATAAATAAAAATATTCTCTGATTAATTTTTACTTAAAGACTTTGCTAGATATTATTTATAAACTTAATTAGCAATAAAATATTCTTATTCTAAGTTTGTCATTAAAATTCACCTGAAATTCCAATCCATGCTTTTCCCGACAGTAATCCTTAAGTTTAGGATAGCACTGAGCCATCAGAGTATTCCTCTCCATAGTCGTATCTACAAGGTTCACATTTAAAAAATTCAAATTCACTCGTCCTCGAACATCGTCGAACATTAAAATAAAGTAAAACCAACAACAATCCATAATGAAAAAAGAAAAAGGCATCGTTTCACCTGTAAAAGTAGAGCTGGTGAAAATCCGTACGATTTTCGAGCTGACGGGTGGCAGGGATTTCAAGGAACCCGCAAAAATCGAGTCTATAGTCTTCTCGTCCATGGTTTATCTCTTCCCTCGCTCGCGGCGGCGGCTGATCTTTAAACTTTAAACGCAATGCGACGACGTTGTACGGCAGCGCGGACGAACTCAAACGCGGCAACTCCTAGCGCACTTGTTCGCATCGCATTCGAAGGATGTTCTCGAGGACCGTCGCGCACTGACTCCTCTACATTCCATATAATTTACTAATGCAAGACTGTCCGGCCTGTGGATGCTTTTTACCATACTACAAGTCTGGCATATACCCTCATAAATAACTCGATATATCTCGTAAGGTTAATACCGTTTTCGCATGAGACGCAGACACGGCGGAAATAGAGACATTATAACATGGCTCTATTGTCTAACCGTTTGATGAGGTTTCATTTGCGAGTCTATTTCATATCTACGGCGGATCGACTACTATTAAAAGGAAGACTCGGGGGCCGTGGAATTCAAATACCTGCCGTTGCTAGGGCTTGTTTATCACCTACATGCAGTGAATTAAATTGATTATTCTCGCAGGCTCGTGCTTAGTGAGGATCTAGGCCAGCGGCGGAGAAAATGTTTTCTATGTCTTGGTGTAATATTATTAATCGCTTCGTAGGACTCGTCGCCTATATGCTCTAGAATTCTTACTTTCTGTAATTTCGAATGATGGGTGACTATGTGTTTACACGCTATAGTTTTATTATTAGATATTTTAACGTCTGTAATACGCTTGCACCACTTACACAGCTTATTATGTATTTTCTACATCATTTTATTTATTATAGAAATACATTTGTATCGGTATTTTAAGTTATGATAACAGACTAGACCAAAACGTTAACAAGACGTTCAAGAAGCACGAATGTACTTACATGAATATGTAATAATTAATTCAATAGATATTAACTTTTTACGAATTGGCTTGTTTAATAAAACCAAATTTTTTAATCTTTTGTAATGGCCCTAAAAAAGTTTTTGCAGGTTATAAATGAATAATTAAAATATTTTCATAGCTATAAAATCTTAAATAATAGAAAAAAAAATATAGTCAAAAGCTAATCCTAGAAGGCAATTGAAAAATAAAAATAAAAATAAGACTTGGTCATAATAACATGTTTTCATAATTGTGTTTTCCACTTGTTTCAGCGCTTTAATGGATGTCATACACTGAATTGTTTTCAAAAACTACAATCAAAATGGCACCGTCGGATCCAGTGACGCAGATGAATACGTATCGGTCCTACGTGACCATGCTGGCCGATCCAAACGCAAAGGACGAATCGAAATTGAAGGCAGCTCAAGAGATGTCGGAAAATTTTGAGGTATATAACTTGCATTGATTCACATTCTTATAATACTTCTAATCAATTAGCTTCGCCTTTATATCTGTTACCGTTATAATGTTGATAAAACTTGCATTGATGTATCCTCAGGTCATCATGTGTTCGGCGCAGTATCCAGCGTTCTTGGATCACCTGATGAAAAACTTCCTAAAAATACTTCAGGAAGGGGAGCCTCACTTCATATCAGAATACAACATCCAGCAGGTGCGAAAGCTGATCCTCGAAATGATACACAGGCTACCGACCAACGACTATTTGAGGCCTTACGTCAAGCAAATATTGAGCCTAATGTTGAAGCTCTTGGAGACCGAGAACGAGGAGAACATTTTGGTTTGTTTGAGGATTATTATTGAGCTTCATAAACAATATAGGCCAACTTTTAATCCAGAGGTTTGTAGCTCGTCTTTAAGCAACAGTTATATTATGCAATCCCCGTACATTGCAACTAATTAAATTTAATTTTCCAGATTCAACATTTTTTACAATTTGTCAAATCAATATACAGTGAATTACCGAAGAACTTGCCAAAGATCTTTGAGCCTCGACCACCAATACGAGTCAAAGACTTATCCGAGATAAATCTAGATGCCGTTTTAAAAGAAACTTTTACAATCACCCCGATCCAAAGCGAGAAAAAAGCAGCTGACGGTTCTGTACTTAGCGTAAGTATATCATAAACTCATCTGCTCTTACTAATCTCACTATATTATTATTCAATCATATAAAACGCAATTTTTTACTTGAAATTCTAATACATCATTTTCTATTTCTAGTACAATCTCATTCCGAAAGCCGTTCTTTCTCTGAAAGTTCTGCAAGAGCTGCCCATAATCGTTGTGCTCATGTACCAAATCTACAAGCAGAACGTACACCAAGACGTCTCAGATTTCATACCCCTGATAATGACTACGATAACTCTTCAACCAAGTCCTCAGCATCGCGCCTCGCCAGGCTTCAACAAGGAGGTCTTTGTGGACTTCATGGGCGCGCAAATCAAGACCCTGTCCTTTCTCGCTTACATAATCCGCATTTATCAGGATGTCGTTGCACAGCACAGCACCATGATGGTCAAGGGAATGTTGGGACTATTGTCCCTCTGCCCGATGGAAGTTGCCCATCTGAGAAAGGAGCTGCTCATTGCAGCCAGACACATTTTAGCTACTGATCTAAGGACGAAATTTGTGCCTCATATGGAGAGGCTCTTTGACGAGGAAGTACTGCTGGGACACGGATGGACGACTTATGAGTCTCTGAGGCCCTTGGCTTACTCGACTTTGGCTGACTTGGTACACCACGTGAGACAATTATTGCCCCTGTCGGATCTCGCGAGAGCGGTTCATCTGTTTAGGTTAGTACTTTTACCTACTTTTAGTTTTGCTATTGAATACGTAATTAAGCTTGCATTATATAATATATATATATATATATTATTTTTACAGTAAAAACGTTCACGACCAAAGTTTGCCTACATCTATTCAAACGATGTCGTGTAAACTTCTGTTGAATCTCGTAGAGTGTATTCGTCAACGATCGGACGCTGAGAGCAGCAATCAGGGACGTGAACTGCTTATGCGAATGTTGGAGGTGTTTGTGCTTAAATTCAAAACAATAACAAAGCTTCAGATGCCGATACTCCTGAACAAAGCGAAGCAATTACCAGCAACCAACGTTGATGTAAAACCGTCTACAACAGAAGACGTGAAACCAAATATTGCTGAATTACAAGACGAGAAGGAGTGTACGAAAACAAAATTTGGGTTTCCTTCACTGCAAAATCAAAACTGCAATGTCGTCGATTATAGAAGCTTGGTCAAAACTCTCGTATGCGGAGTGAAAACGATAACATGGGGTTGTGCCAACTGTAAGTCGGGCGAAGTTGCCCAATCAAAACAGTTTCAGCCTAAAGAAACTCTGGTCTTTATACGCCTAGTCAAGTGGGCTCTGCAAGCTTTGGACATTTATACAATTGGCCCACCCGCTCTTGGAGCATTAGCTCAGCCGGGAAGACCTGCCCAACCACAAACAGTAAGGAGCAAAGAAGAAAAGGAGGTGCTCGAACACTTCAGCGGGGTTTTCTCTATGATGAATCCCCAGACTTTTCAGGAAATATTTTCTACTACAATTGACTATATGGTCGAGCGAATCTTCAAAAATGCAGCACTACAAATAGTAGGTAACTCGTTTCTGGCAAATCCAACGACATCGCCAATTTTCGCCACGGTACTCGTAGAGTATTTATTAGAGAGAATGGATGATATGGGGTCGAACGTTGATAGGAGCAATCTGTACTTGCGATTGTTCAAATTGGTATTCGGCAGTGTCTCGTTATTCCCGGCGGAGAACGAGCACATGCTACGGCCTCATCTTCATCAAATTGTGAATAGATCGATGGAACTCGCTATGTCAGCGAAAGAACCCTACAATTACTTTCTGCTACTGAGAGCTTTATTTAGATCCATTGGCGGAGGTTCCCATGATCTTCTCTATCAGGAGTTTTTGCCATTGCTGCCAAATTTACTAGAGGGTTTGAACCGATTGCAATCGGGATTGCACAAACAACACATGAAGGATTTGTTCGTAGAGCTGTGTCTTACGGTGCCAGTCAGACTGAGTTCACTACTTCCGTATTTGCCAATGCTAATGGATCCGCTGGTTTCGGCTCTCAATGGTAGTCATACGCTAGTTAGTCAGGGATTGCGAACGCTCGAGTTGTGCGTGGATAATCTTCAACCAGACTTTCTTTACGAGCACATACAACCAGTGAGAGCTGATCTTATGCAGGCCCTTTGGAGAACGCTCCGTAATCCAACCGACCAGGTATGACTTTCAAAATTCTAATTTTCTATTATTAATTAATTAATTTTCCTTTTTGAAGATACTCTAATTTAAGAAATTTCGAAACAAGCCATATCTTACCTTTTCTTCTTTTTGAACTCTTTTCGACTGATAGTAAGATTTATTATAAATGTCATTTATTTTAATGTTATTTAGAGCAAGAATAAAAATGTATTAAAAAATTAAAAAATTTTTCTTTTAAATCAGGTTGCACACGTAGCTTTTCGCGTACTTGGCAAATTCGGCGGCGGAAATCGTAAAATGATGATAGAACCGCAGAAACTTGAATACAACGATCGTGAAACGAATCCACCAGCAGTCGTCGCGTACTTCCACGAACCCTCAAAGAGCATCGACTTCCACGTGGAAAAGGTCATCGAGACTGCCTTCACCGCTCTCAAATCCAATACGACAGATCCATTCTATCGTAAGCAATGTTGGGAAGTTATCAATTGCTACTTGGCAGCTTCGCTTAGGCTCGACGATGATCGAGCTACGCTCTACAAATTCTTCACATATCCCTCCTTTAAAGAAGACAAAATACCACATCAGCAAGGGCCACATTATAAAAGCCCAGATACTGTTGCGCGTAACGTTCAGCAAACCGCTTTAACTGGTGAGCAATATTATAAATTTGAAAGTTCTTTTTGTTTCTTGAAACAATAAATATATTTAAATAATTATAGATTAACTTATACATAATTATAGATTAATCATATAAAATATTTAAAGGTCTCTTCGTGGCGGCGGCTATTAAGGAACTACGCCAGTCGGTGCTTGGCACGATGTTCAGTATAGTGCGTCATTATACAATGGTTGCGATAGCTCAGCAAGCTGGACCATTCTGCCTCACCAACAAATCCAATCGTCCTCAGGGTCAAGATCCACTCGTCTTAATCGATGCTCTAGCAGTAATAATGGGCCACGAAGAGAAAGAGCTTTGCAAACCAGGCAATCTAGCTCTTGTTCTCATACTCGAGACTGCTACGAACATCCTTGGCTCAAAAGAACGTGCCTGTCAGTTGCCTCTCATGGAATATCTAGCAGACAAGATGTGCTCATTGTGTTACGAACGCGCTTGGTATGCCAAGCTTGGCGGTTGTATGGCCATCAAGTTCCTGTTTGAACGTATGGCCACCAAGTGGGTTCTCAATCATTTGTTCGTCTTCTTGAGAGCGTTGATTTTCGTAATGATGGATCTGACTGGCGAGGTATCAAATGGTGCCATTGACATGGCTAAGGCGAATCTTGAGAAGATGCTGAGGGTGTGCGTCAATCCAGGTATAATGGAACCAGGTAACATGGAATTACACGAGGCGCAGAATAAGGCTTTGTACGAAGTGACTCATGAGTTGGTAAGACAAGTTACTTCGCCGCATACGATTGTGAGAGAACAAGCGATGTCGTCGCTGCGTCTCTTGGGGGAAATACAAAATAAAACCGTGACTGAGGTGATGGAACCGCACAAGGAAGTATTGGCTGACATGATTCCGCCGAAAAAACATCTGCTGAGGCATCAACCAGCGAATGCTCAAATAGGTTTGTTTAATTTTCTAGCAAATTATTTTAATATATAACTTAATACTTTGTAGTCACCGTTATGATAAAAAAAAATAATTTTTTAGGTTTGATGGATGGTAACACTTTCTGCACAACGCTCAGTCCGCGACTCTTCACCATCGATCTCAAAACCGTCGAGCACAAAGTATTCTTTGAGGAGCTATTAACTCTTAACGAAGTGGAAGATATCAACCTCAATAGGTTACCATGCTACAAGTCTGTACCAAATCTTATACCTCTCAGAAAATCTGCTTTACGAGCACTTGCAGCGTGCCACTACATAGCCGACAAGCGACAAAATATCTTCGAGGTGCTGTACGCGGCTTTAGAGAAACCTAATACCGAGCTGCAGGAGGCGGCGTTCGAATGCATGCAAAAATTCATAGCTGGCTTCCAGATTGATATGGAATCTGTTCATGCAATCATGAGGCCCATGTTACTCACTCTTGGAGATCATCGTAACCTGAGCCTCAACTGTGTTAAGCGACTCTCGTATCTAACACAATTGTTCCCGAGCACTTTTAGCATAACTCTTTGCGAGCAGCTTTTGCAGCATTTGAAGAAATTATTGGAGAATCTTATACAAGCGCACAAAGGTGTGTCGAAAACAGGGGAGAACGAGCAGAAAATTGCAACCATTATTGGGATTTTCCATCAGATACCAGCAGCTACGCCGAAATTCATTGATGTTCTTTGTCGACTTGTTATGCAGACTGAGAAGTCGCTATTGGTCGAAGCATCAAGTCCATTCAGAATACCTCTCATGAAATTTCTTTTAAGGTAATTTAATTTTTTAAATATATTGTTATACTTACTCAAAATAAATCTTTTACAATACAGAATATTCAGACTATATTTTGTTTTAAAGATTATGTTCAAAATAAAACATGAAGTTACAATGTGTTCTATTAATTAAAATTGTAATAATATATTTGTTTATAAAGGTATCCCACGGAAACTTTGAATCTCTTCTTAAATGATAACAATATTAAGGATCAGCAATGGAGTCGGTACCTCGAGTTCCTTATAAAGCATAAAGAAGGAAAACCCTTCCGAGACGTCCTACACAAGAGCACATCGAGATTAATTACAATGTTACTCGCGCAGTCACAAATTAATTCGAATCTCAATCTCAATGAAAAGTGTGAATTGCAACATCAGGCGATTAGAATAGTATCGGTGCTGATTAAATTCGATGAACAATGGCTGTCAACGCAGACACAATTGGTGGCAGCATTGAAACAAATCTGGTGCAATGATGATTATCATGCACTACACAAAAAGGTGGACAGCGTGGATTTCTGCCATTGGAAAGAGCCCAAGTTAATCGTGAAGATTTTGCTACATTATTTTTGTCATCATCCCAACGACATAGATTTGCTGTTCCAGCTGCTGAGAGCTACTTGCGGCAGATATGTTCCAGACTTCCAATTTTTGAGAGATTTCTTGGAGAACACAGTAGCGCAAGAGTACACGGTCGAGTGGAAAAGAAGTGCATTCTTCAGGTTTGTTAATTGACTAGTTTTTTGTATTCCGCATTAATTCTTACTTAAAGAAAGTATTGAAAATCCACTTAAAGTCTATGACTTAAAATAAAACATAAAATAGACTGTGACTCTTTGCAAAAAAAAATATTTTTTATGTTTTACAGATTTGTAGAGCATTTTCCAACTACAATGTCTCCAGAATTAAAGGCAAAGATTGTACAATTGATCATTATCCCATGTTTTGCGGTGAGTTTTGAAAAGGGAGAGGACACAAAACTTGTAGGAAGTACACCTGTACCTTATCAAGACAGTCCCGACAATATCGTTTCCGTTTTCATCAACAAAATCATTGATCCGGAGAATCCGCTAACTGCGACTGATTGCGTTAGGATAGCTCTGCTGCAATGTTCTTGTTTACTCGTTGAACTGGCGCCTCAGTATATACACGACGGTTCCAACAAGCGACAGGGTAACAAGTTGAGAAGACTCATGACTTTTGCTTGGCCTTGTTTATTGGGAAAGAATTGCGTGGATCCTGTCACACGATATCACGGTCATTTATTGCTTAGCCATGTTATTGCCAAGTTCGCGATACATAAGAAGATTGTTTTGCAGGTAAGAAGAATTTTTATTTTAACTTTTAATGCATTTCTTATTTATTTAAATCGCGATGAAACTTTATAATAACAAAATTTAGTAATTATGTATCTTACAAAAATATCACGTTAATACGTTTCTGCAATTAACCAAGCTTTATCGATTATTTAACATTTCCAGGTCTTCCATAGCCTATTGAAAGCTCACGCGGTTGAAGCCCGTAACGTGGTTCGTCAGGCTTTGGAAATCATAACTCCAGCGATGCCCGTTCGCATGGAAGATGGGTTTAAAATGCTTACTCATTGGACGAAGAAAATCATCGTCGAGGAAGGCCATTCCATGCAACAGCTCTTCCATATTTTACAATTGGTCGTTCGTCACTATAAAGTCTACTATCCCGTGCGCCATCATCTGGTCCAACATATGGTCAACTCGATTCAGCGTCTAGGCTTTAGTCCTACAGCCACAATTGACCATCGCCGTTTGGCTGTCGAACTCGCTGAAGTCATTATTAAATGGGAACTACATCGAATCAAGGTGATTAATTAATAAAAGCTTTATATAATAAGTTAGACATGTCTATTATTTTTTTAATACACTAAAAAATCAGTTTTAATTCATTTGTATTTGCGTTTATATGAAAAGGATGAGGCTGAGAATACGGAAACTGGTGGCTCAGGGGTAATGACAAGTGCGGTAAAAAGATCAGCTCCAGACGATCTGAACGATCCAAAGCGTATGGCCACACAGATGAGTATTAGCCAAGGTGCTGTTGCTTCGGCTTCCAGCTCTCCAGGTCTGCTGACTACACCGAAAATGGAACCAGGCGCGACAAAACCCATCGAACGCACACATGCCGATGCCATTCTCAACTTCCTGTTGAGACTCGCTTGTCAAGTAAACGACGCGACAACAACTCAAGGCAATCCAGGCGAGCAATTGTCCAGGAGATGCGTGGCTTTATTAAAAATGGCACTCAAGCCGGACGTTTGGCCGCAATCGTGCGATCTAAAACTGGGCTGGCTGGATAAGGTATTCGGCAGTGTGGACACACCACAGCCTAACTATGGAAATATATGTACTGC
Organism: Megastigmus dorsalis; assembly: GCA_900490025.1. Taxonomy (NCBI): domain Eukaryota; kingdom Metazoa; phylum Arthropoda; class Insecta; order Hymenoptera; family Megastigmidae; genus Megastigmus; species Megastigmus dorsalis. The sequence goes on from UELU01145921.1 coordinate 12,587, forward strand.
CCTGGAACTATTAACGTTCTTGCTTGGCGTAATGAAGAGGGAGCAAATACTAGCAAGCTTCAAGCCGCTTCAGAGAGGTCTTGGTGCATGCATAGCGAATGCAAATACGAAAGTCATAAGGTTAGTTTTTGTCACCTTTTTACATTTTATTACACTTTGAATTAGATCAATTTTAAAATAAAAACATGAATTCACTTCAGGTTGGTTCATGGTTTATTATCTCGATTGATGACAATCTTCCCAACGGAGCCCACTACTTCGACAGTTGCTTCGAAGCACGAAGAATTGGAAACTCTTTACGGAACCGTTGGCAAGTTTGTAATCGATGGTCTCGCTGTGTACGAGAAGAACGCTACCGCCCAGCCAAGCTCACTTTTCGGCACACTCATGATGCTCAAAGCTGCCTGCACGAACAACCAAAGCTACATCGATCGCATAATTTCTCCCTTCATGCGTGTACTGCACCGCATGGCCAAAGATCATCTACACCCTACTCAGACGGAGAACAATCAAGTTGGTAGCGAGTTGCTCATCATGAGTTTGGATTTAGTTAAAAACCGGGTGGCGGTCATGGGGGTCGACATGCGCAAATCGTTCATAGGATCGATTCTGGTAGGTCTGATCGAGAAGACACAGGATATCAAGGTAATGAAGGCCATCACCAAGATGCTCGAAGAATGGATGAAGAACAAGAATCCTGTGGCGGTGAATCAAGCGCCCAGTTTGCGAGAGAAATCCATACTTCTTGTGAAGATGATGCAGTACGTGGAAAAGCGCTTCCCTGACGACCTCGAACTGAACGGTCAGTTCCTCGAACTAGTCAACTACGTCTACAGGGACGAAACTCTTAAATCGTCCGAATTAACCTCGAAACTCGAGCCGGCTTTCCTCAGCGGCTTACGCTGTATACAGCCTCATATCAGAGCTAAATTCTTCGAGGTATTCGACAGCTCGATGCGACGCAGACTTCACGAAAGGTTACTATACATAATATGCAGTCAGAGCTGGGACTCGATGGGTCCGCATTATTGGATCAAACAATGTATAGAGCTACTCATTGTCACGGCGAATCCAACTACTCAAGTACAGATGTCCAACCAAGACACACTCCTGCCAAGTGTCAATTCGCTGATAAATCTCATGGATAGCAAAGAGCAAAAGAACTTCCTTATGTACTCGATGATCAAAGAAGAACCACAAGACATGCTGGATTCGGGTGACGTTAAGGATGATATAATGGACATGGATCTGTCGAATATCGATCCTGTTACGTCCACCGAAGACGTCCTTCCTGGAAAACAAGCTACCCTCGCTCAATTAATCGCTAATCAGGCTGAATTCCTGGAGAAATGTAAGAAAATAAAAACTGAACAGCTGCTCAATGCCGCAGCTCAACTGTGTCACATGGACACAAGCTTGGCCGAGAGAGTCTGGCTGGACATGTTCCCGCGGCTCTGGGGTATTCTCGACGAGCATCAACAAAATGCTCTCATAGCTGAAATAGTGCCATTCGTCTGCAGTGGTACTCACGTAATACAGAAAGACTGTCATCCAAGCGCCATCGCCACCTTTGTCGAGGCTCTCTCACATTGTAATCCAGCAGTACCTATGAGACCAGCTCTCATGAAGTACCTCGGTAGATCGCACAATTTGTGGCACAGAATGACACTGAGCCTAGAACAGATGGCCTTCGAGAACAGCGGCTCGCAGATGAAAACTAAACGCGATTCCGATTGCTACGACTTCGAGCCGGACAACAGTCCTCACACCGAAGTACTGGATTCTCTCTCGGACATGTATTCCCTACTGTGCGAAGAAGACATGTGGTCGGGTTTGTGGCAAAAGCACGCGCACTACAAGGAGACGCTACAAGCAACGGCTCTAGAGCAGCAGGGTTTCTTTGAGCAAGCCCAAAGTGCTTATGATTTGGCCATGACCAAGTTCAAACAGGATTACGTATCGACTCCCGCGCCGTTCAAGACGCAGAGGGAAGCTCTGCTCTGGGAACAGCACTGGATACGATGCGCCAAGGAGCTCAATCAGTGGGACCTGCTGCTGGATTACGGTAGTAAGAAAGCCGAGAAAAATCCATTCTTGATACTGGAGAGCTCGTGGAGAATACCCAATTGGACAATGATGAAAGAGGCGCTAGCTCAGGTCGATCAAAATTGCCCGAAGGAGATGATGTGGAAGGTCAATTTGTATCGAGGCTTTTTGGCCATCTGTCATAGCGAGGATCAACATCTCAGTGCTGTTGAACGATATGTGGAAGTGGGTACGTATATAACCTCGTTTACCTATAAAACTCTTGCATAAATATATTAGAATGAAAAAGTTTGTATACATGAAATTCAGTTTGTATAGCAAATTATAATTCTTTCACTCCTACAATAGCGTCTGGCCTGTGCATGCGTGAATGGCGTCGACTTCCTCACATCGTCAGCCACATTCACCTACCGCTCCTTCAGGCAGCCCAACAGATAATGGAACTCCAGGAAGCGATGCAGATTCATCAGGGTCTTCTGCATGGTCGCAGCTCCTCCCTGCACGACATGAAAGCCATAGTGAAGACTTGGCGCAATCGCTTGCCCGTAATTGCGGACGACTTAAGCCACTGGTCGGACATCTTCACCTGGCGCCAGCATCACTACACCTTCATCTCGAGTCACTACGAATGCCAACAGGAGCAGACCCCCAATCACTCGATGCTTGGTGTTCATGCGTCAGCTCAGGCTATCATTCACTTCGGCAAAATAGCGAGGAAGCACAACCTCTGTGGCGTTTGTCTCGATTCACTCTCTAGGATCTACACGATACCCAGCGTACCCATTGTAGACTGCTTCCAGAAGATTCGTCAGCAAGTCAAGTGTTATCTACAATTGGCTTCGGTTTCCGGAAAGAACGAGCTTCAGGAGGGCTTGGAAGTGATTGAATCGACAAATTTGAAGTATTTTACTAAAGAGATGACAGCCGAGTTTTACGCTCTCAAAGGCATGCTACTGTCGCAGATTGGCCGGTCCGACGATGCGAACAAGGCTTTCTCGGCAGCTGTACAGCTTCACGACACTCTAGTTAAGGCCTGGGCCTTGTGGGGCGATTATCTCGAGAGTATATTCACTCGCGATGCTAGACAGATCTCGATCGGCGTATCAGCTATCACGTGTTTCCTACATTCCTGCAGGCACCAGAATGAGAGCAAATCGAGAAAGTACCTGGCAAAAGTCTTATGGCTGTTGACGTACGACGATGAAAAATCCTCGTTGATGGACGTTGTGGATAAGTACGCGGTTGGAGTGCCGCCGATACAGTGGCTGCCTTGGATACCACAGCTCCTTATGTGCTTGGTGCGTTATGAGGGAAATGTCATACTGAATCTATTGAGTCAGGTTGGCAGGATGTTTCCGCAAGCAGTATATTTCTCTATCAGGACACTGTACCTTACCTTGAAGATTGAGCAGAGGGAGAGATTTAAGAGCACGGAATTAGGCAAGAGTTTATTTTTTACTATTGTATACAACTCGTGAAACTGGAACTTTATTAAACTTTAATACTTTGCTATACAGCTAAAGGACATGATGCCGGTGATAGGAGCGCAGGTGGTGCTCAGCAACAAGCTGCTCAACAGCAAGAAGTCAAAGCAAAAGCAACTATACCTATGTGGATGTGTTCAAAGATCATGCACATACAGAGAGAGATACATCCAACTATCTTATCGAGTTTAGAAGGCATTGTAGATCAGGTAGTTATTTTTTAGTATTTTCGAGTATTTTTTTAAATACTCTGAAATTTTAACGAGTTTTAGTACCTAGTTTAGATATTTTTATGTTACTGTTACTATAAGTAATTAAAATTCTATTTTTATTTAATATTACTATTATTAAATATACTACTTAGAAGTAGAAATGAATACAAATTAGATAACGAGTCTTTCTCTAAAAAAAATATTAAATTATAAATGTAATAAGAGTAAAAAAATTTTAAGAAATAGCTGTTCTTTTAGTCCACGTTTTATAACAAGCATCGATTTCATAATAAAATTTTATATAATACAGATGGTTTGGTTCCGCGAAACTTGGTATGAGGAAGTTCTCAGGCAACTTCGACAAGGATTGGCAAAATGCTACGCAATAGCTTTCGAAAATCGTGGAGCAGTAAGCGAAGCCACGATAACACCACATACATTGAATTTCGTGAAGAAGCTGGTTTCAACCTTCGGTAATGATCTTATTTCTTTAATTTATCTCTTGATATGATATTAATTATTTTACAATAATTAATTGCGTTTTATCGCAGAGAACATATCATCTTCTCAGAATATAACAAATACCTTTGGTTCAGCGGGGAACGAGTCATTGGCTCGAAGAGCTCAAGCAACAGTTCAAGATCCTGATTTCCAAAAAATGAAAAGTCAATTCATCAGCGACTTTGATTTCAATTCGCCTGGTGCGCGTCTTTTACACAATTTAATCAGCAAATTTAAAAAGTGGATCAAAATACTTGAAGGAAAGACAAAGCAACTGCCAAAGTAAGTTACTATTGTTTAAATCAGTAGACGTAATAAAAATATCTATATGCAATGAATTATATATATATTGAAAATTAATTTAAAAATTATGGATTGGCTATAAACTTCCTATTCATAAAACTAGATATTTAATTTATTATTCAAAATTGTTGTATAAAACTTTTTATATAATCACAGTTCTAACTTGTTTTTATTAAGCCAATCTAATAAATTATAACAGTATCTAATATAATAATTTTTAACGTTTTTACAGATCTTTCCTTATCGAAGAAAAGTGCCGTTTTCTCAGTAACTTTAGCTTGAAAACCGCTGAGGTAGAACTGCCTGGCGAGTTTCTTCTACCGAAGGTAAAAACTCTATAAAATGATCTAGAAACTCACGATTTTACTTGCAGTCTTTATCATAATTAAAACACATCCTATAAATTTTAGCATTCCCATTACTACGTGAAGATCGCACGATTCATGCCACGAGTGGAGGTCGTGCAACGTCACAATACAGCGGCTCGTCGACTTCGTATCCGCGGTCACAATGGTAGGCTCTACCCGTACCTCGTGGTGAACGATGCGGGTCTCGGTGATGCAAGGCGCGAGGAGCGCGTACTCCAACTGCTTAGGTTCCTGAATCATTACCTTGCAAAACAGAAAGAGACGTCACGGCGCTTCTTGCATTTCACTGTGCCGCGAGTCGTGGCTGTGTCACCTCAGATGCGTCTTGTTGAGGATAACCCTGCCTCCGTCTCGCTGCTTGACATTTACAAACAGGGATGCGCCAAGCTGGGAATTGAACATGACGCGCCCATTGCCAGGTACTACGATAGATTGGCTACAGTACAGGCTCGTGGAGCGCAGGCCAGTCATCAGGTGCTCAGGGATATTTTGAAGGAAGTGCAAACTGGCATGGTCTCCAGAACTATGCTGAGAGACTGGGCCGTTAAGACCTTCCCTGCCGCTACGGATTACTGGACGTTTAGAAAGATGGTATGGTTATTTTGAAATTGTAAATATATAATACCAGTATGTCTTGAGTTCTTTTTAAAGATGTGTTCTACAAATTAAGTTATCTCCTAATTCAATAGATATTGAAAATATCACAAATTAATAAACTTATTTTTGATACAGTTATAGAATAATTTAAAATATCTTTTATCTTTGCAGTTTACTTTGCAATTGTCACTGGCCTGTTTTGCCGAATATGTGTTGCATTTGACGAGGCTAAATCCAGATATGATGTATGTACATCAAGATTCAGGCTTGATCAATATTGCATACTTTAAATTTGATGTTGATGACACATCTGGAGAATTGGATGCAAATCGTCCAGTTCCTTTCAGATTGACGCCAAATATTTTAGAGTTCCTGACTTCCACCGGTAATGAAAATTCCGTAACGAATAAACTTTATCTTACAAGCTAATTTCGTAATTCACTATTATACTAACTAAAATGTTTAAAATTAGTTTTTTGAGCATTTAAGTTTACATTGATTTCAATACTGATTAAATAATTAACAAGTAGAGTAAGTATTTATGCATTATGCAGAGTCAATTACAAGTTATCAATGACAATTAGTATTAATTTATTATTCTGATAAATATTTTTCTCGATTTCTCGTATCAGGAGTATCCGGTCCACTCACAGCGAGCGCCATCGCAACGGCCCGCTGCTTAGTCCAACCATCATTCAAAGTCCACACTATATTACGAGCAATACTGCGGGACGAGGTGATCGCTGATCACAGCAAGAAGCAAGAAGACTCAAAGAATGCCGCCGAGGGGCCCACGGACATGAAGGCGGAATTATTGATAACGATGGTGACGCGCGCCGTCACTGCTATCGTCTCAAGACTGAACTCGCTAGCCCACTTTGATGGCACCGACAGCAAAGTCAGCACCCTCGTCGCGGCTGCCAATAGCCACGATAATCTGTGCCGCATGGATCCGTCTTGGCATCCATGGCTGTAAAAATTGTATGGCTTTATTTTTTTGTATTATGCTCTCTTTGTGAGTTAAGAGAACGAGACTTCCCCCCCCCCCCCTTCGATTTAAGTTGTACATATAATGATTGTTATTGTGAAAAGGATATTTCTCAATGTAAATTTAGTGCGACGAGCAATGAACTTTTACTTGAATCGATATGAGAATGTTAATGACGCAAAGCCACAATGTATATAAATGTGTATGTACTTGAACGAGTGCAAAAATTTTCATTTTCTAAGAACGCTGCGAATCATAAGTAATTCAAAACACAGTATTAAGAAGGTGGTTATAGTTTATGAAAAATTTGTAAGTATGAAAGAAAATCAATAAATATTTGCTATAATAAAAATATAATTTGGACTTATTCTTACCTTATTTTGAAACGAAAACTTGAGAACTTTTTCAGATTTTTTAAAGCTATGGTTTTTTACATGTAAGCTTCCAAAGTTGGTCAAAAAGGCGATGATGGCAAAATAGTCGTTTTAAAAAAAAACTGAAAATACCTAATGCTTAGGAAATTCTTTATAAAAAAATTACCATTTTGCCCATTGAGAGGTCCTTTTAAGATCCCTTTTGGCCCTTTTTAGGATAAAAAATGGCCTAGATGCAGGAGTAGCCTTCTTTTCTTTTCTTATAATGAAATGTGGATTCCCCGTTGAAAAAGACATCGGATATGAAGTTTTTAGACAGGGCCAACAAGTATTTTCAATTTGACTGCGTTACTTTTCTCGTCTTTAAAAGACTTTTAAGTTGGTTGGTTTAATTTTGAAATATCATAAAAACACCCGAGACATATATATTACTTTAAAGTCTCCTGTATATTAAAAAAATTCTAACTTTAAAGAGAGTCTTATAAAATTTTGAACTAAGTAAAATAACAACACCAATCTTGATTTTGACGAGCCAATTTATTTAAATTTTTGCCTACGTTTCGACCATTTCCTGTATGGTCGTCTTCAGGGCTATACAAGTAATTAAATGCATATTTACAAAGTAATAATTATCACATCGAATTTTCATTTATAAAGAAGAACTCACCACAATATTCTTATAAAACTAACGTATGTTTAAAAAATGTGATTAGTAAAATTATGAACTATCGCAACTTATAAACTTTATAAAAAATATAATTTTAATTAAACGAAAGACGAACATTATGTTAGTCAAAGTGAGATTGAGCTAAGACTGAACCCAAACGTTAGGAAAATTTGAATCGAACCAACACAACAATAACAATAAGAATCATGATAGAAGAAAGCAAACATATAATTATATACAATTACAAAAGACTAAAGGAAACTGATTATGATGTATTAACTCTCTGTACTAGCTGATATTGTCTATAACTACTTTGTATGCTTGTTTTAAGAACAGTATGTCAGTTTTTCGATTGATATTAGATTTATGTGTGTAAATATGTAACATTTCTGAAATCTGTAACCTCCAGAAGGGAATAGGTTTAAACGTGAGTTTTCAGAAAATATTTGTGCCCCACAAACTCCATATTCGAAGTATTTTTCAATGAGGAATCCATTTTTGATGCTACGAAAAAAAAGAAATGCTGTTCCTACATTTAGGCAATTTTCTGTCTTAAAAAGGGCCAAAAGGGGTCTTCAAAGGACCTCTCAATGGGCAAAATGGTAATTATTTTTTAAGTTTACGGTAAGTTACTAAGAATTATGTATTTCCAGTTTATTTCTGTTTGAATCGCTGTTTTTGTGGAAAAACGACTATTTTGCGTTTGTGAGAGCTTACAGGTGTAAAATCAGAACTTTTAAAAATCTGAAAAAATTCAGGGTTGCTCAGGAGCATGAGACAAACATCTCTACAATTTATGGAGAAAGGAAAATTTTTTGACATCCCGGTTGACATGGAATTGCCCATAAGTATATACCGGGAGACAAATGTATGTCTTGAAAGAATAGCAATAAAAATATTATTACATTTTTTAGGCTGCTATCATCTAACACGATAATAGTTTTCAAAAAATGTAACCTACAAGAACACTCATATTTTTATATCTACAGTATTTTTATATGTTGTTCATACAATTAGATCGATCGCTTAAAAAAAAATTGATCCTGTTTAGTTACATGCAATATATTCCACGTAAATCTTCAGAAAGATTTTTTTTATCAGTACTTCAACGGTTTTTTGATGTTTTCTTCTAATTTTTTATCAGATACTATAGATTACACCATAATATATGGGGATATGAAATTTGATACGTTCAAAGAAATTGATAAATCTCAGTTGCAACCTTATTTATATACGTCTTAATGCTGCAGTTTTTGCAAATAAGTATGATGTATACATTCAAAACATTAAAAAAAAGACAATAAGGGTAAATGCCACTTCACAGTGCGTTCAAATTTTAAAAATGAAGAAAAATGTTATAAGTTTGACCCATATTACACAGGCTATTATGTTATTAGAAAAGGCAAATAATTCGAAATTCATGAAAATTGCAAAACCTGAGTTTTCTCATCTACAAGGAATACAATTATTTGAAGCAGCATCACCTTACAAAGATAAATTTCTTGAATACTTTCGTAGAATATATGAATCTGGACTTTGGCAGTGTGACGAAAACGTTCGTAAATTTGCGATTTATCCAGAGTCTATAAAATCAGATACGGTGGTGCAGAATTATTCGATTACATACCAAATGGTATTTCTTGGTATTGCATATTCCATTTCTTTTATTATATTTTTATTGGAATGGTTTATAGGAATCAGTAATAAGTAACTTCATTCTACTCTCTAAACTTGAATTATAGTGATAATTCAACCACTTCTCGAAAAGTGCATATACATTGATTTTATAATTTCACTGGATAAATCAGCAATAAGTATAATCTTAATTATGTTTCTACTCACGCAAAGTTATAAAAAAAAATGTTCGGAAATTCAACTGATCAATGTTATTCATATTTTTTAATAAATACAAACATGTTCACAAAGACATCTTCTAGGATCGGAAAAATTCCTTACCTTTGTTTTGCATTTATACAAAGATAGAGGTTCATTTTTAGAATAAATATCATGTTTATCATAATAACTAAAGTCGCGCAAAATATTTTTTGTATTTAGAGCCAAATTTAAATGATTAATATACAAAATCAATTGCGGACAGATCAAGTAGGTACTGTTAAAGTAAAATCTATTGAATTAAATTCGATGATTCTCTGCTTTGATTAACTTTTGTAATCGGATGCAACTCTTTCCTTTTTACATTTAAAACTTACTATTGTTTTGAGGTTTATACACTGTCAGTAGAAGTCTGATCATCTCGTCGTTCATTTTCATTCTGCGCTACTATTATGTAAACTAATAAGTAAGTCCAAACGAATGAATATAAGTGGATATACAGTGTGAAAACTGTAAGTAGAAACGAGATCAGCATCGGTCGATATTTTTCACGAGTTACGGCCATTCGCAGCTTTTTATTGGCGTTCCCGAGCGCAGACATTCGAAAATTAAAATTTTTAAATATTCAAGGTTCTCGTATTCCTCGCAGTATCCATTATACCCTGAGCTCCCCTATAATTTCTTGTTTTTTTTTTATTATTTAATTGAAGTTTATGCCAGTTGGTTACGGCGTGACTGTGCATCTATGTTACCACCCAAGTGGAAATCGTTTATACTAGTAAAAAATAAAAAAAGTTATAAAAAGTTTATAACAGTTATAAACTATTATATACATTCCCAATTCCAGCCTTTAAAGTTTTTTATTATCATTTATTATTTTTTTATATCAGTTATAATTTTTTTTTGATATTTCGAAAAAGAGTGCCTAAAAACGTTATAACTGATAATAACTATTATAAGTTGAAAATAATTTTTATTATCAGTTAGTATTAGTTATTAATTTTTCACAAACTGAAGAAAAAAAAATAACAGATATCCCTGTCGAAATATATTATATAATTTTTCAATTAGATATTTTCTATTGTGAAGAGAAAACTCATGGAGACGACATACACGTCAGATGTATCCGGACTGGGTTCCGTATCTTTTATAAACTTTTATACACTTTTTTTGTATGACTACATTTCAGAATTCGAAAAAAATTATAAAAAAATTATAAAAAAAAACCCATTATAAAAAAAAATAACCGATAATAAAAAATTATATCAGTTATAAACTTTTATATACATTCCCAATTCCAATCTTTATTATAAACTATTATAAAGTATTATAAACTATTATAAACTGATATAAACTGATATGCGCTGATTACAATTTCCGATCGGGCATTGCGCTTTATTGACTCAAATTTTCAGCTCTCTTTCTTTTAAGGTTTATGGGTTTGTACTTCCGTTTTAAATTACAACTTGTCTTTTTCTGTATTAAACGATACATAGAAAACATTTCATTAATTTAACGTAATGTAAATTGTTTAAATAGCGATTAACCTATAGACTCTAGCCAGAAACCGTGGTCAGGTAATGGGATTCCTCGTGAAAAAAGATACGTGTTTCGTGAATAATCCAACATTTTATAAAGCTTTCTTTAAAGTTAGAATTTTTTAAAAATACAGTAGACTTTAAAATAATATATGAGGAATCCATATTTCATCTCTTGCATTTAGGCCTTTTTTGTCCTAAAAATGGTGCAAACCGCAAAGGGATCTTAAAAGGACCTCTTACTGAGCAAAATGGTAATTTTTTTGAAAAGTTCGCGAAAATTTCCTAACAATTATGTATTTTCCGTTTTTTTTTTGTTCGAAACGCCGTTCTCGCGAAATTTAGAGTAAAAAAAACGACTAAGTATTTTGCAAAAAAAGCGTACCTATTTGACCAACTACGAGATCTTACATGTAGGAAACCATGCATACCTATAGTTTAAACATATCTAAAAAAGTTCAGAGCTGCTCAGGGGCTCGAGACAAGTATCTCCACAAATTTTGGAGAAAAAATTTTTTGACGTTCCGGTTGACGTGCAATTGCCTATATAACTATATTTGTTAAAATAAGAAGCTACGGCGGTTCGGTCCCCAAAGCGATGGGTTCGTAATCTGAAGAACTTTAATTGGCACAATTACAATCCCAATTCTCAAGCTTCGGTCGATTGACACAAGCACCACCGAAAATTATTCCACGGGGTAAAGCAGATCTCCGTCAATGATTAGCTCCGAATGGGAGCATAAATATATTAAAATATAAATAAGAAATATTTATTAAAATGTCAAGCTCAAATATTTAAACTACCTATTAAAATTTATCAATATTCATAGATATAATGCGCATATTTTTGTTGATTCATATTATATATATATTATACTTCTTAATAGCAATAAAAATATATTGATGACTTTTATAATATAACTATTATTTTCATATCTATAAATAGCATTGATGTAAGTAAGAATTTATGTTTTTACAAGTACATGATGTAATTTCGGTGAAACGAGACTGAACCGGACATTTAAAATACTTTAATTTGGCGCGTTGTAACGCGCTATTCAATATATCGTCTGCTCTTTATTTAATTAGTGAAAATGTCAATAACATGGCTCTTTGTTATCGCAATGATAAATTTTTTTTCAATTGTAAAAGCGTCCATAGGTGACAGATCTCAATTTTATGGGAATTGTATTGATAAATGCGGTGATGACAACTGTTTTAGTGGTAATTTCATTAGTTAACCTTCAAATCACGTATTTACTCCAGATGATTTGAGTGTAATTTTTTGTTTCAGAACTAGATTTTATACAAAATCCACCCTTAGATTTAAGATTACTTTTTTGGACTTGCAGCGAAAATTGTAGATATAACTGTATGTGGGAGACAGTTAATTTTTTTACTTCACAAGGACTTCATGTGCCACAGTTTCATGGAAAAGTATGAAGATCATAGGTATACTTTAATAATCTATATATTTATCTCAAAGTTTTTCTATTTCATTGCAGTGGCCTTTTATTCGAATGTTTGGATTTCAAGAACCTGCTTCTGTCATATTTTCAGCATTAAACTTTTATGCTCATGCAACTTATTATTTGAAGTTTAAAAAGGAAGTAAACTCTGCAGCGCCGATGTTTTTTATCTGGACCTGGTTTACAGCGGTAAAATTATTTTTTTATGCTTTATAGTTACATATTATTTATCCATATTTGCTTGTAATACTACTCTGAATATAATATATTATATAGATTTGCTTACATGGATGGTTTTGGTCAACTCTTTTCCATGCTCGAGATAAAGAATTCACAGAAGCTATGGATTACTCATGTGCATTTGCTATAGTGTTAACATTGTTGTACTGTTTGTTGTTAAGGTATTAAAACATGCAATTTTTATGCTATTCATTTTTATCTATCTCTAATATAAATGTAATATTCTTTCTTTTCTCTGATAGAATCACTTGTAAAGACAGAATCATTGGAAAAGTTTTTGTAATTGTAACCGGCACTTATTTTGCTGTTTTATATTCCCATTTGACTCACCTTTGGTCAGGTAGAATTAATTATGGCTACAACATGAAATTCAACATAGCCCTTGGTAATAATTTAAAAAATAATTTTAACTTAATTATGTATTTTTAAAAGCAATTAATAATGTAAATTTTTCTTTAAGGTTTTTTAACATTCGCTATTACAATGATTTGGTGGTACAGAAACCATAAAAATCTACCTCATTTGCATTTAGTAGGTTGGTTCACTGTTTTGTCAGTGTCTGTAACCTTATTAGAAGTAGCAGATTTTCCTCCTATTTTCTGGATTTTCGATGCTCATTCCTTGTGGCATGCTTCAACAGTTCCACTTGTAAAACTTTTATACAGGTAATCTATCACTATCTACAATTTAAATTATATTACTACTACATATATTACAGGTCATCATATATATCATATATTACAGGTTTATAAGTTTGGATTGTCTACATCTTCGAAGACAATACTTAAAGCTAGAGACTGATTGATTGACTGTGATGGTTAAGTTATAAAGGATGGAAAAAAACATCATTTTTGTAGAAAAAATTTATTTTTTAAGAATAATAATAATGATAATAATATACATAAGTTTTCATTTGCATACAAGGTAATCCTTAGAAATACCTCTTTTCAAGTCCTTTATGCGCCGCATAACAAAGTACAGTTTGAGGCAGTGAGCACTTCTAAGTAATTCATTTAAGTTATTTTTTCGAAAATAATTAGCCGAGCTTTGTAAATATAATATTAAGCGAATTTAAAATTCTAGTACACATCAAGTATTTTTGAAGTTATGAATGGGAATGTTTCGATATAAAGTAGAAATATATGACTTTAAACGCTTGTAACAATACATAAATTCGATATCTCTGAAGAATTAACAATATTTCGCATTATTTTTTAAGATATCTTCGTTTTTGACACAATATTTAAGTACTAAAATTGTTTCGCTAAGCATACCTAACGGTATTCTATAAACCCTTATGCTTTAAATAAATGCATAGGTATTAAGTGCCTAAAACATTCAGACTATGATTGTCCTTTAATAATATTAATAATAATTTATCACTTTATATCGGGGGTATACGCGTAATAAGCACTCTTCACTAGTCTCATAAACTTAAAAAAAAAACTAAAAGAAAATAATAAAAACAAAGTAATGCTGCCATTTGTACGAGCTTTCGTTGAAAGAACGCGACTTGGAATAATTAAAAAGTACGCTTATGTCTTAGGAATTAAATTAAAAACATTAAATATTGTATATTCGACGTTAGTTTTATAAATTACAGCATATACAATAAGTTTGTTACTGCTTCGCGTAACGAACTTTTAAGCTCTCTCCTAGTCCGATGCGGTCAGCATCTTAATGTGACTTACACGACGCTTTCGCAACCTGCAGACCTCCCTTATTTTATAAATCGATTCCGATAACATGCTCTGTAGGTCAATTCCTAGTTTCGATTCCTTACATTTCACTGCTGAGTTATTTTTTTACTGGATTACTTTTACTGACTATTTAAAAAATAAAATATTGATAAAATTATTTTTACTTTATTAATGCATTGTTTTTTTATCGTTAAAATATAAAATTTGTACTTGATTATTCCATTAAAAAGGTGGTATTCATATTGATTGTGGTTTCATTTAGTTTTTCATTGAGAAGATCCTTAGTACTAATGAATAAAAAAATTCTTAATCCTTAATTTAAAATTCATCAGTCTTTCTTTAAGAGTGAATACCTTAATACTACCAGTAAGTTAGTTAACTTACTATTACGTTAATTTATCAAGATATTTTATGCCTTGAACGAATCTAATAAATTTAGAGACCATTGTAAAAATTTCTTTTAAAAAATTAAAAATGTGTTTAAAAATATTCCAATAAAAATGCGTAAATAATACGATTAAAAAACGTAGTAGTGAAATGTAAAGAAAAGTAAAAAGACATTTTCTTTAAAAATTCAACGTAATCGTTGACTCCATAAAAATTGATCATTCGATAAAAACGGTTTGATCGCAGTGATAAAATAGTAAATATCACATCTTAGTACTACATGGCTGTTAAGGGTGTGCGACCGTTTGAAGAAGACAATAACGAATATCGTTTGTCTTCTTGGTGCGTTTCGTATAGTTAATAGCTTTTTAACCTTTTGTACATAAGTACTAAAAGAGATTGCGACATTAGCACATCCCAATAGGCATCTCTGACTGTGTTATGAATCGTACCCTCATCCATATTAATTAAGGTCCTCCTTTATTCAATATTTCCAAATGGATGCATGGACCTTCACATGAGGTTAAGTACTATAAATTGCTGTTTTAGTCACCAGTCTTTGATAGAACACTACGATATATACCCATATTCGAGGGAAGACTTTCGAATCGTATGTAACACATTTTTTGGAACTACAAACTTGAAAAATCTATATAGCCCTTTCGTTGATAATTTAAAAATATACTGTATTCTCATTTGATTCAAATAAATTGTTTTTCAGAGTGCAGTATCTATATTTTGTAAAAAATTTATACCTAACATCCCTAAGAATTTTAAGTTGATCCATATTCCATTTTTTTGTAATTTAAATGACTTTTTAGAAAAACAAATATTCAACTCAAATGAAAATGAAAATATTAAATTACCAAAGAAAAAGCGAATCTTAGTCTCGAAAACCCACTTAAATTTTCAGTGTAAATTCGTTGAATGTTTCACCAACGCTTCATTTTCTGGATTATCGTCTCTATGCTTTTGTAAATTGCCAGATAGAGTATGGTCGGGCCTTCTTCTTTTGAAAAATCCAAGTTTCCACAAAATTAAGGTGAGCAAAATAAGTAGTAATAGACCGGCCACCACAGCCACAATTATTATCCAGATAGGCACTGGCTCAGGTTCTTGCTTATCTAATAAATCTGGGTAAGCAATCGTTATAGCCTAAAATTAAAATATAATTTATTACGTTTTGAAAAGAATACTTTTGTCAATTTTTTATACATAGATGAATATATCAATATTTACTAACCTCCGCAAAATCATCCGTTAAATTATTTTGCTGTACAATGACTTGCGATGGTATCATTATTTTTGCATTTGAACCAATATTGACTCGGTCTACTTTTGGGTAATCTTCCGCTAGTGTCGAATTCCATAATCTAAAAACAAAAATGTGAAAATTTTTGTTTTATATGATTCTAAAAAAATTTGTCCATTACTTTATAAACGACGTAATCGTACCTTGCTTTAACAATGATAGTAGCTTCTTCTTTTTTTTGTAAATTTGAAATGGAACAGGTAATGTCAAAGCACTTTGCTGTACCAGCTTTACAATTCTGAAAACAGAACATATTTACATTATAATAACGCCATTTAATCCATTACTTTTTTTCAATTTAAGAAATCATATTGCATCTTACCATTGTGACAACTTGATGTCGATGACCATCTTTGTCGATTATAATTTTAGTCGTAACAACTTTTTCAGTGTCTCGCCGTCTTCGAAGAAAATTCGTTTGATTGGATTCAAGTAATGGACTTGGTTTTTGCGGGAATAGAGGATCTATATCTTCCAATCCAATACTGCCTTGTAAATTCAGAGGATTTACTTGTCCTGCTGGAACATGGCACTCCCCAATTCTTTCCCCTCCCGGAGCTAAATTACATTAAAGTTGTTTAAAAAAAAACTTTTATTTTTATAATAAATATTAAATATTTGTATTAATATCTTCAAAATTGCGTTATTTACCTCGAACTATCGGTGTATCTTCTAAATAAAGTAACCACTTTCCGTGAGCTTTGTCATTCGCGACTTCGAAAGGCCATGAAATAACAACATCCAACGTGCTGACTTTCCAGGGACCATCATTAAAGACTTGATAAACATGAGCAACTTTAGGACCAACGTCATTTAATTTCTTAATTGCAGATTCTCCAATAACTGGTCCACCATATAAAGCCCATTGCGTTTTTGAGCTCCTATATTAATCATGGGGTATATTTAATATGCATGAAAATGTTTCAAACTTTTTAAATTATTTACGTTCTTTAATTAAATAAACTGTCTAGTATATAAAAGTTCATATTCTCTTACCCTTTAATAGATAACTCAGCTCGTTTAAGGACTATTGCCTGGAGCCGCGTCGGCTTTTTCACGCTTACTTCCTTCGACGTGGAATTGACAAAGGCAATAAATCCTAATTTTAGTTCGCTATCTTCCAGGTACTTTGGGTCGAATCTCACTTGGATATTTACAGATTTGTCTTTCTTGAATGGATTTCCAATAGCGCACGATATGACCGTACTGTTATATAAACTACAGATTGCGGAATCGTTTTGCTTGGTGCCGATGTAACTTAAGCTAGGTGAATGTACGAGAAATAATTGTGCTTCGTAGGCGGATTCACCCACGTTCGTAACGTTCACATCGACCACCAACTCTTCGCTTTCTCCCAAGAGCAGCTCATAATAGTTCCTTTGTGTTGGGGAAGCTGTAATTTATTAAACAAATTACACGAGCTATCACTAACTCTTTTAAAAAATATAGTTTAATAGTATCTTACAAAGTATTCTTGTATTAAAAATTACAAAAAAAAATTATGCAATTTATAAATTCTTAAACAAACGTATTTAAACAAATATATAAAAATTAAATGCAAAGTAATTGATTGTACACTTGATATAAACTTACGTTGAAGATTTAATTGGGCTGAGAGCCTTAAGTCACTTTCGCAAATGTCATTGTTTCCACAATCTTTTTGAAAGGTTGCTTCAAAGACACGAGCTGCCTCCTGTTGATTCAAAATGGGATAATTATTTATATCAGGTAATGGTGCACCCTCAACAGGCATTTTTGGCTCTTCTTGTATCAACGTATAATTTAATCGGAATTTGATAGGCGATTGAATATCGCGTGTGTTTTCCTAAAACAAAGAGTACAAGATTTTTAATGCATTTGCAATAAGTTAAATAATTTGTAAAGCATTAATAAAATTTAACAATTGAGAGATAAATAATATATCTGTACGTACTTTTAAATAAACCGTCTCTCTCTGGCAGTATTCAAGATTGCGAGAGTCTAAAGTGGCAATATGAGAAACGTAGTGTGGCCTATTATTTCCATTTCCAAACCACACTCGAGAGAATTTCTTCGTGCCCGCGTAGGTCTCAGCCTCAATATACGACGTCAATCTTAATGATCTTATATACTCTTCTTTAACAGAAGATGCTATTTTACAGCACGCCTCAAAAGTGAAGCTGGAACACAGAACGCGTTGAAGTTAGTATGTACGAACTACAACGACGGAATTCATGAATCATGCAACATTTATGTCTCGAGTCTATACGAACCATGTTAAATTAGAACTTGGATTTTCGGGGCATGCAACTTTGTTCGGATCGATCGGTTCCATTTTCTCCTGGAACGAGCCGTCCTTTTTCACAAATCGCACGAACGTCTCGATATCGATTATACGCCTAGCGCGCAATAAAGCAACTGCATCATCTTCGTACGCTCCTACCAATAAATCAGGATAACCATTCAGATCCATATCTATGCCGCCGCTTAGTGAGTAACCGAATGTTTTCAATGGCACCGGCGTACTTTCAGAATGTATCACCTAAGGAGTTTAATCGATACCTTAGCGTTATTACAATTATAAATTAATTGCATTCAATTATACAAATGCGCTGATAGCATTGAGTTATGATTACCTGTGACGGTGTCGTGATTAATCCGTTCTTTGAACCCAGATAAATGTACACCGTTCCCATTCCCTCGTATGGGGCACCTACTGCTATGTCTTCGTAGCCATCGTTATTTATATCTTTCAAATTTGTCAAGGCAAAACCGAACCTGAAACCGAATGAAGAAGAAAAAAAAACTGTGATCATCTCTATTTTTAGCCTGCGTGCAAAATATTAATGCCTCGTCTAGAGGCGAAGCACGTATATACCTTGACTCCTCGCGACCGACCAGCTTGGTAGGCTTGCACTTTTCGCTCTCCCTAGGATTTTTGCAAAGCTTCGTATAAACGTAGACGGCACCACCTTCCTTTTTGCCGTAGTAAAACGGCGCAGCCACTATTAAATCTGATAATCTATGAAATAAATCAATTTAACATTTTGCAACGATCACTTGAATACGAAGAATTATAAATACAATATAAATTGTACGTATCTATGAATGACTTTTTTCACGTTAATGTTAAGTTTCATGGACACATATTATTCAATCCTTTTACTCGCCAGTGCAAAATCATTACATTTCAAGTGCTGTCTTATTTTTATTGCTATTCAAATTCAAAACAGTACAGCAGTTATTTTTACCTCCGTGTGCGAAGGAGCGATTTATATACATTTCGAAACCACAAAAGCAGTATATATAGTAAAGTGTTGGAACAAAAAAACACTTACTTGTCACCGTTGACATCCGCAGACGTGATTTCGTAACCGAAACTCGAAGCGAATTGTTCACCATTGAGGGCGAGCATCACCTCCATAGTTGGTTTTTGAAAATGACGCGTGAAGACGATTACCTGTCCGGTGCCATTGGAACGCGGAGCTCCAGCCGCGTAGGACAGGCCGGTGCCGAAGAAGTCACCGACCGTCACCGACATACCTTCGATTAAACATTATCAAAATTATGATCACCATTCATTCGCAACATTTTCAATATCAACTAAAATTACAATGAAAGAAAGTTTAACGTTCGACTAAAAACTTTTTGCTGTTTTATCGGCCATGCTTAATTATTTTACCATTTAATTAACGTTTAGTATATATGTGTAATAAATAATCGTTCAACACTTTATAACTTGATTGTAAAAACAAAGAGAGCCCATAATTCAGTCCCGTAAATTAACAATCGCTCGGACAACAAGAAAAAAAAAGGAGTGCGCAGCTTAAAATTGTACCACATTTAAATTTAGTGGACAGCGAACGAAAGCATTACATATACACGCGCGCAAAAAAGGATCAACCTCCCGATTCTCGTAAATCAAAGCCATTAAAACGAAAAAGGTCAAGCGGCCAAACGCAAATGATCTCCAATTACGGTAACTAAGCAAGAGAGAGAGAGAGAGAGAGAGAGAGAGAGAGAGAGAGAGAGAGAGAGAGAAGAAAAAAAAGGCCGAACCGCAGAACAGAACTCACCCAAATAGCTGTACTTGGAGACGGGCGACTCCTCCTGCATGGGCGAGCTATAAACCACCGTGTCTTTGTATATGAAGTCGTCGGAGACGGTGATCACGTATAGTGTACCGCGCCACGTGTGCGGACCCGGCGTACCGATTACGACGTAATCGCCGCTCGACGTCAACGCCCCGCTCGTACCCGCCTGGCAATAACCAAATTGCTCGTGGGCCCTAAAATTCGCATGCACACCGTATTATACATACATTATATTGAATTTCTCTTTGATGTATGAATTTCTCCATTGTTGTAGCGAACCCGAAAGGTGCGCAGCTATATTGTATAATATGTATTTTTACCTTATCGTCGGTTTACCGGAACACGGCTTTTTCAGCTCCTGATACTTCAGATCTTGGGTGAATATGTAGCACTGACCTTGGCCCCATTGGGAGTCTTTGCTTTTAACGATGTAGCGGTGGGCGCAGACCTTTAAACATTATACACACGAAAAGCCCATTGAATCGGAACGGCTATTTTCGGATGCGTGTGATATTATTGGGCAAATGTATACGATTCGAATTGGGAAATCTCCTACGCACCGCGGATTACTATATCGACTATTTTTACTCGCGGAATAAATTTTGGGGTTTAAACGTTATATAGTCTACAGTAATTAAAGAGGAAACGATCAAAACCCGTGTTTATGTTTTTTGGGATACTTGTATACTGTTTATAACTGGATAATCCGTCAGTTTTCTCGAACGATGAAATTGCTACTGCAAATGTTGTATTATGAAACAAAGTTGAATGACAATAGTAAGCTAAAATTGTAACTGCATCAGCATACTATTTATGTAAATTTGCTATAAACGATTATTGCTGCGGCTGTGTTTAGTCATTAAATTTAATTGGAACGTAATTTTCACGTTTAGAGACACAATCGTATACTAATCTACACACCATTTTTTAATAAATGACTATACTGAATATTATTAATTATTAGTTATTAATTATTAAAATTTATTTTCGCATTAATAATTATTATTAAGTATTAATTAGTTATTAATTAATCTACAATTTGATTTCAATAAAATTGATATAATCTTGAAATTTTCCATACGATGTTATATTCTTAGATTGTTTACTAAAACACGTAAACGTCATCGTCAAAATAACTAGTCCCCGCGCATAGAAAATATTTTGAAATTACATATAAATGCTTACATCAAACAATGCTAAGGCTAATGCTGACTTTTACTATTAAAATAAATCTCGGGCACATATTGTAAAAATATATCTGCAATAATAAATTAGGTATCTCTATTAATAACATTCATGTGAAGCAAAGTATACAATAGTTAGAAAAGGGGTTTGTCATTTGATATTTCAAATGTTTATCGTGCAGGCGACCTCATGAACCGGAAGCCAGAATGACCTATAAAATCCTAGAATAATTGTCGTAACTGATTCATACAACAAACTTTTTGAACAACTCGATTGAATCAGAGAAGCGAACGCGACATTTCCCATTCCGTCGACAAAAGATATATTATATGCATAAAAATAGAAACAATTAATGATAAAAGGGATGTTATACCATGACTTTGCCACCTACGCCGGCGCTGCGCACAGTAACGCCGAGCCACTGTCCATCCTTCACCTCGTTGCTGCTCGGCCGCGTCAACTCGTCCGTCTCGGTACCTGCGAGGAAACGATCCAACGTTATAGATTATGCGAGTCGCGCATCTATCCACTTCCCTTTCACAAGCTTTCATGTCCATAAAGTGCATGTATATATAATAAGATGGTGCGGATGTCAAGCTGCGCTCGATGGGCTGCCATTTTCTTTTTCATACAACAATGTCATTATAAACCTCCCTCGCTCACTCTCCCTCCCTCTCTCTTTCTTTCTTCGCTCTCGGTTTGCGCATTCTAATCAACGATACTTGTATCATCATTTTGGTATACTATTCAGTTCTCGTGTGATGCTGTACGATACAGGGTTATTCGTGTGTATGTGTGCGTGTGTGCGTGTTTCAGAGTGTATACGTTAAATTGCATAATTATTGTTTTAATGAATTTAATTTTGTTAAAAACTGCTACTGCGGCACGTAATTAGAGCGTCAGATTAAATTAATGTATACATATTTGTTTTTAATGGAATTATTATTATACTGTAAACCCGCGAGTTATAAACACCGACTAATCGGAAATACTACTACGGCAGCCGTAAGCCCGCTTTTCAATGAGTGCGAATACGTGACTCTGCCTCTCGCGTATCAGAAATTCGCATAAAACCGACCCCTACTATAATATGCTTTTCTGAATCTACGCGCGGAAGCATATTTTCACGCCAAGCTCCTTTATGGTTATTATTATACGATTAGCATGAAAATAGTGCAGGCGAGTTCAACGATTCCTTCGCCCAATAAGTTTTGTTCTTATTGTACCTCTTTTTGCAAATAATGATTTATCCTATATATATACGAAAAATTTGTGTATGCGAATTTCTGATCCCCATGCGCGAGTAGGTCACGTATTTTAGTGATTCAATGATTTATGTTCGATTGATTGAGTTAAATTAAAATTAAGACAAATAATATAATATATAAGCAACAGTTTGCTTGCTAATAGTTGTTAGTATACAGTTAGTGAAAACAAAATATTCAATAGTTAATTTGATTAAATAAACGAACTAAAATGCTGATGGTTAATGTATTAAAGTAAGATTCAAAAATGCGTAAGTAATATTAATTAAAATAACGGGAAAAGTTGATTGTATCGAAATAAAAGCTCATACGGTTTTTCACAAAGATTAAAGAGAAGCTTTCATTAGAACAAGCACATTTCTTATGAATTGGAAATGGGTTAAGTGTTAAATTAACGTGTAATTTCTCTTGAATTAATTCGTCGAATGAGCAGCATGAGTGCACAGCAGCAAATAAAATGCATGAAATTAGTGGCTTCTTCGTTTTGCTTTATATATATTATAGTTTTTTTTTTCTTGCTTGCTTGCTTGCTTGCTTGCTGATTATTTTCAACTGCCATGCCACACACAAGCTGAGATTAGTATCGTTCGATGCAGTTTTCATGCTCAATGAAAAACATTATTCCTGCATCATGTGTAATATAAGATGAAAATATATATAAAAAAAATAAGATAACAAAACAGATACAGGGAAAATAAAAACGCTTTGAGAACTCTTCATTCATTTCATTCGTAAAAGAACTCCGCTGGTTCACTTACTTGACTCATACTGACTGCCCTCGCCTTCATGGACAACCAAAACATAATTTAGCATAAATTACTTTTTCTTTTTATATGAAAAAAATAAGAAAGGAAATAATTACTATTATAAAGGTAGAGTTTAATAATAGAAAATGCTGTTCGAGTGATGTCACGATTATAGCCTGACGTTCGACGAATAGCATTTTCTCTGGAAACGAGACTCGATGTGGAAAACAAGGATCTTGCAGTTCGATCGAAAGTGAATTTTTAATCAATATTTCAACGGAACAGCACGAGATCTAATTTAATATTATGAATTAGAAAAACATTTATAATGTTTGAAATCAATTTCTTGCTTTTTTTAATTATAATAGAAAGTAGTATATTGAGTAGCTTTAGTTTTCAAAGTATAATAAAAATAGAATTTAATCTTATGCATATTCTAAGAATATTAAAAAATAACATGTCGGAGAGCAGATTAGCTCCTAAATAACTTATAACACTATATACATGGATACAACTAAAATAAGATGGTTAAAATCCCTTAAACTTTATATAGTACATCTTAAACTAAAAAATACCCATCACAATGGAAAAAAAGTAATAATCTACAAGTTTAACTATCTCGTAAGAAAAGCCTTCGTCTCTATCAATTAAGCAAACTTTTAAATTACGCAATAAAAGAATGTTGTAAAATTAATGCTGTACGTTTGATGGCATCGAGTATTATACTTGAGTAACGCGATTTATTCCCCCTTGTTGCAGCCAATTATTTTTAATGATTGCATTCGATTGAGACAGATATAAAACTGCACTCGCGCGCTGTCATATAATAAATTTAATCTTAATTGTCATGGAAGCTTTGCGGGAACTCTTATAAAACTTCGTATAATACTCCGCATTGACCCTTTATCTCTCTGCATAATAAAGCAAAACAACAAAGCTACAATGCATAATTTGTATCGACATTATCGGACGTTGTCGCGAGTTATACAGAGTTTCAGAAAAAAAAAACAATGCAGCACGATAAATTAATCGAACGCGAACAAAGACACTTGATTCAATTTGAGAAACTCGTCTTCCTCTCGACCATCATAAGCCAACATCCGCCAGCATCAATTTTACGCGTTATTCAAAGGGACACAGCAGTAGCAACGCCCAAGGCGTGTCATCGGTGTCATGGAAAAAAATTATCGTCTACATCTTCCCGAAACCCGAAACTTTCTCTCTCTTCCCGTAATAGGAAAAAAGAAGAAAAAAAAAGAAAACGAGCATATATATCCCGCGCACCAAAAGAAAAGAAACTCTTATCTTGAATATACGATAAACCGACTCTCCCCATTTCTTTTTTCTTACATAAGACGCGCAAGAAAAAAGACGGATAAACAAATATAATATATAGGTATATATATAGAGAGTGGAAGTAATAAGGATACTCACTCAGACGACCGTCGGTGATGATCTGAGAACAGTCACGGGTATTGGTGGTCATTGGGCATTGCCAGAGTGCACCGGACCTATTAGTGCCTGGTTGTAGGTTCTGATCCAGAGGTGCGCCAATCAGCATCCTAAGTAGACAGACATATATATATACGAAACGGATAAGATATGCTTGCCTCTGTGGTGCAGTGTGTGCGCGTTGGGTTTCGTTATATTTCGCGGAAAGATCGCAAGGTAAACGTGCAGCTGTTGATAAGGCTAAAATGTGCTGCTGATGCCACGGAAATTCCTCATTTTTTTTTGCTGTGGTGACGTGGATTTGTTCACGGGCTTTTTTTTTTCTTTTCGTCTAATTCGCTATATAAATGCGCAGCTGTAAGTGCTCGCGTTTATTGCATATAGTTGAGATTTATTATAGGTGTAAAATTAAATTACTTTAATTACACGTTTGAATTTTTATGTACTGATTATGAGCGTATTAACGAAACGCGAACAAACGTATTAAAGTTTTCATTAATTCATACAGTTAAAAACAAGCAGTGAATCATTCATTATTAAAGCTTATTTGGTATACATACATATACTTTCGTAGATTCTGTATAGAGATCATCAGTTGTATATCTTTACAGTCATAAAACACCAAACTTTTATCTGATACCTAAATTTTTCCGGCCAAACTGTATTTTTGTTCAGATAAAAATTTTCAGAGATAAAGATAACAAGCAAAGACCGTTTACATACAGTTTTCTCGCTTATCAATATATTCTCAATATCAAACTAATAATGAATCGAGTATAGCTATGTATATAAATCGAATTGAAAATCAAAAATCTATTTCTCAATCCTTATTTAATAAAGTAAATCCAATAACCCAAACAGTCCAGCAAGCACAATTCTTATTTTACAAATAAAAGGGGACCAAAGACGATCGATCACGACTAGTATACAGACACACACACACACAAGACAGAAAAGCGCAGAGCCAGCAGCAGTAACCGTAACTGATTTCCCCTGTAGTAACGTACACGTGCGCACAAGAGTCGGGGGGGGGGACCGGTCGCGTCGTCATCGGGGGGTCACGAACTCTCCATATCGCCCGCGCGCATATATACAAGCTCTTTCTCAGCGATTTGGGCAATGTACTTATATATACACGTCGGAGCTGTGTACCGGATAAAAAGCAATTATACATCCGCGATTGTACGAGAGCCGCGCAAAAGAAGCGTGTGAGAGAAAGAGGGGGAGAGGTGCAGAGAGAGAGAGACATGTCACTCGCGGTGGCGCGCATTCCAGGCGCATCCCATCATACGAAAATAGTCGAGAGGTTGCGCCCGCGCGCGAGTATAAGAGCGAGAGCCTGCGATGTACGGCCCAACAGATAAAGGGAGTCATGCGGAGAGAGAGACAAGACGCCCCGTACCCGTGTATCTCTGTCTCTGTGTATGTGTGGTGCTTTCCTTTTACATCTCGGGAGAGACTTTTTGTTCGACACTGCCTCGCGCGCGCGACCGGGAGAGAAAGGGCGCGTCTTTTGTCTACGACGACGCCTTCTTCTTCCCGCGTCATCCTAACTCTTCTTTCAAGTCCCTCTCTCTCTCTCTCTCTATCCCTGTGTGTGTGTGTGTATGCATAAGCACGAACAAAAAAAGGGTATAGACGACAACGAAAATCCCGGGCGCTCGAGGATATATATTAGCAAAAGGCGAGTATGAGAGAGAGAGAAAGGGAGAGAGTCGAGGGTTCGCGTTCGCGCGGGTTTATTTATAAAGTTGAGCACATAGCGCGCGAACCCGTCATATATGAGCGCGTACACTCGTATTATATACACATATGCACGCATGTACGCAGCTCGGCGATGTATATTTCTGAAGGGAAAAATTCCCGAGCGATAAAGTACCGCCCGGCATATATACGTGTGCATGCAATGTATACATATGCACGACAGCGGTCCGTGCGAGATGTGTGTGCGCTGTATATGTGCCTGAGAGAGCGCGGGGCAGGAATTGAATGAATCACGCCCGCGAGCCGGCGCCGACGAAATAGAACGTTCCGATATGCCCATACCAATGTGTGTGTGTGCGTGTGTGCGTCAGTCTGTGTCTGCAAGATGCGCGGCGTGTAAATTGCCAGTCTTGCGGGTGTATGGAGTTTTTAGAGCGTGATATATATATATACCTATCCTATGTGTGTACTGGGTGGTATATCGAGTGTGCGCTGAAATTAGATGTGGATTTTCGATGTATATAGATGAGTTTCGAGAGTATCGCCGATTACATGTGCGCGCGCTCGCGAGTAGAACGAGCCTCCGCATGTGGAATTAAGAGAGATATCGAGCGTGCGTGCACAACGAGGCTTATTTGGGATACGAAAGGGTCGTATATCATGGGTTATTGAGTCGTCTCTTTTTCGCTTGTGGCTTTTGCTCGGCCCTCGTGTATACCATAGATAATGGATTTGCTGCCGCGTAGAAATTAAACAGATAGTTTTGCTCATACAGCAATTTATATATGTATATATATGCATTAATTACGTTTGTTAGATAATGACGGGTGGGCTTATCTTTATAGAACGAGTCAAATGGAGAGTAGATTTTGTTATTAAGTATATACAAGTAGTCGATACTTTCAAGTGTATTAGGTATATAAATATTTAGAGAAACCTAAACAACCATTCTTTCCGCAAGGCCTTCGATAAAATTGAGTAAAAATAAACTCACAAAACACCACTTGCTCTTATATAACACTTTGAACTTTCTGTAATGATTCCGCAGATCTCTCCCAATATAATATCTGAAGATTTATGCGTGCATTCGCTTTGATGATATGCGAAATCCCTGTTGCTCCATTTCTCAATGTTAAAATCTCAATCGTAATATAAATATATACAATAAATTAGTTTAACATTTATAGATCGGTGAAAGCTTTGAACTTCAGTAAATAGTTTTTTTTTTAAATAATAAAAAGATATGTAGGTATATAGATGATCCGACAAACAGCACCTACTTTCGCAATAAACTTAACTATTGTTGTACACGCAACGATCGAGTTATTCTCTTGTATCGGAGAATATTGGCAGATAGCGTGCAGACTGCATATAGATATGTGTAATAAATTGTAGTAACTGAGACTGAATGAAACATCGTGTTCAACAAAATATTTTTGTACCGACGTGATTCAATGGTAGATAAGGCAGCCTTTATCCCGGAAATTCTCTCGACGCTCGTTCCCATTTGTTACTTCAGCCTTCCCTCAAACTGTTATATTTTGACTGAGCGTCTCGGACTGATTTTCTACTCATGCGTCAGTTTAAGTTTAAATAGAAGAGTGCATAAAACGTGAGATATAAATTTAGAAAACGATCAATTGAACTATCTTATCGTGGATAAATAATAGTAGTCGGCATATATTTTATGATATATGCAGGTAAATATCGACGAATATTCAGAGTGCAGATGCTGTAACATCGTCGTTCTAAAATCAACAAAAAAAAATTTCACTGCTAATCTTTTCATTCTGATTTCTAGAAGACAACGATGATGCGAGTATTATTTTTAATTTTGCATCGTTTTAATCGACGTTCTAAACTTATCCTTTGTAACATGAAACTTATATACCGAGATCCTCAATTTCCAAATTTGCGGTTTCGATCGTCGCCATTGAAAGCATGTATAGTTATGCAAAGTTATGATAATTATTATCGCTATAGAATCTCGCAACTTCCGCGATCTATACGTTTATTGATAGTAACTTGATCGTTTATGTAGGAGTATTAACAGTTGCGAGGCATTACGTAATCCAAGTATTTAGATATTCTCATTTGAAACTAAAGAATGCACGCGGCGTATCCCTTTGATGCAATCCGTTCATTGCAGTAATGAAATACTTTTACGCGATGATCAAATGTAAACAAGGTGGAAAGTATCGGTGTTTTTTTTTTCTCAACTCCAACGAGTCTGTTGACAAAACGTATCCAGACAGTGCCACCAATTGAGTCTAATATTTATATACACCCTCTCGGTGCATCAGTCCCCCGTTATAAATTAAGCCCGAACAAGTCCGCGTTTCTCACGCTTATTATTACTTGCGCGAACTCAAATCTCGACTCAACTCATCCGTATTTTTAGAACGGCCTCAAATGTATATTCGAATTCGCCGCGGACATCTAAACAACAACGTCTGGCATGCAGTGTGTATTATATATCGCCGATTCTTCTCTCCCACAAAAATCATTCCGATCTCAAGCTGTTACGGAGAGACGAGGGTAATAATTCCTCATCATCATCATTAAGAAAAAAAAAAACTCCTTACATTCGTATGCCGCTAATTCACCGTTATTTATACCTCATTGTTCTGTTTTTATTTATACCTCACTGCACGCGTTTGCATTGTGTTATACTTTCCATTTTTGCGCTCGCTTATTTTGCTCCAGGAGTGTTTAATAATGCGAGTTAGCCGACAGGTTGACAGACAAATTGTCTGTTGAAATAACGGCTTGGTAACGTGTTAACTTTTTAAAATACACTATTCGATGCAGTATGCCTTCGCAATTGCTTATGTGAATTTTGAAATCTTATACGCATTGTGTAATTTTGTAATATATAGTGTTTATGATAATTTAAAATAGCGATTTTTTTAAATATCTGTAGTTACCTATCTGTATAGGCATAATATGTATTTTTTGAAAGCAGAATTAAAAAATCATCGACCATAACGGTACCGCTTGTATTTTTAAAGACAAAATTTACTATACAAACATCAAATAAAAAACAAATACAATCGACAAGAGGTTTGAAAGATGGTGTGAAAGTATAGCTCGCTTCTTTATCGCTGCACTCTTGATATATATATATATGTATATAGTGTAAAAACCAAAAACAAAAATTGAACCGAACCGGTTGTCCTTCGTTTATTAATAAATCCGTCATTGCGTATACAATTGGAATATCCACTGTCAGCACAACTCTTTCTATAAAAATACTTGGATCAAATTCAAAACTATAAGGCTCGCATTTACGTGCATCGTTCCAAATAGAAAGCGTTACGATAGATCCAGCATCGAACACAAAACGGAGCAAAAATGATTTATATCCCATATACATATATATATACGTAAAACAAAGCATCGACGATAAGCATTGCTCCTTTCACGCCACGGCTAGGCACCAGCTCTCGAAAAGGAGCTCGAAAACACACACACTGCTCCACTCCACGCAGTCATGACCACGATTACATGGGCAAAAAACGTGCTCCTGTACACCAGACACAACTCACCAGCTAACGTGCTTGGATCTGGGATCGTTCTCGTGGACCTCCTGATGCTCAGCCACGGAGAAGCCGAAGTAGCTGCCCTTCACGCCGCGCTTGACAATGGGTATCCGGGCCTCGAGGTTGAAGCTGCAACTGGGCTCCCAGAGGTGGGCGACCAGCAGTAAGCCGAAGCTCAGGGCCCAGGTGAGACGCAGCGGCTTATCCATAGTGTTGGCTCCGGCAACGGCTACCGCGGACTCTGTATCCTCGGCAGGTTGCCGACGCTTCTACACACACACACTCTCTCTTTCTCTCTCTCTCTCTCTCTCTTCCGTGAGATTTTCTCGGGGATGACGTGGTACGGATCAGAAACTGTGAGAGAGAAAGAGATGGATGGAAGGAAGGAGAGAGAAGTGGAGGTGGAGTAGATTCCTCAAGAGACGAGCATAGCTGCGGCGATTATTATATTTCTTCTCTCCTCTCTCGTGCTCTCAGCTTCTCTCGTGTTGGCTCGTTGCGCACGTTCGTGCACTCGCTCCACTACACGTCTCTCTCACGGAGCGTCGTTGCTGCGCTCGTTCTCCCTCTTTCTCACCTTTCCACGGCGCCGAGAGAGATTTCATTTACCTCCACTCGTACATATACGAGGCTGCTGCTGCTGCTGCTGTAGCTGTTTTACCTTCTCACTCAATCTCTTCTCTCTCCCGTAGACGCACACATTTAAACACACCACTCACACCACCTTGCGTCCGAGGAGACGATTATTCTCTTTCTCTCCCTGTGTGTATATACTCTGCTGTTACTGCTGCTGCTGCTGCTGCGAATCCACCCACGCACGCGCCTCCTTTCTTTCTTCCTTCCTTACGTGCCACTTCCCTCCGTCTTTCTTTGGTGCACCGTTTGTGTGCTGCTCCTGCGGCTATACGGTGTTTTATACAGAAAAAACACGGTAGAGTGCCAGGGTTACAGGTTACGGACACGCTTGCCGTCGTACGCGACAGCACATATTACTCCGGATACTGGAGCGAGAGACAGAACGCACATAGATATATATATAGCGACAAGTACACACGCACAGGCACTCGCGGGTTATAGTGTACTACAACTCGAGCTGCGAGAGCACCGACTGCTCCGTTTATTGCGCTATAACGCGCGCGGCGGACTGGCAGCGAGAGAGGCGCGCGATATGCAACGAGCGCGCTCGTTCTCTCTCTCTCTCTCGCTTGGGCTTATGGGTTCTCCTCTATATATATATATATATATATATGCGTGTTGCTGCCGCGCCGCTCCTCGACCAGTTTGCCGCCTCTGCGCGCGCGACCGCCGCCGCCGCCGCCGTCGTAGCCGCTCGTTCAACTCCGAGAGCGACGTAGGTGGTGGTTTCGGACACGTCACGTGATCGCAACTCGAGCTTCGACAAATATATATATATATGTATACGAGCTGTGTGGGTGTGCACCGGTATGCCTGTGTGCGTGAATGAGTTATTTTATTCCATGAGCGGATGAGCGGATGAGCCGGTCTTGCGCGGCGGCGGCAAAAGCCGGACTCGCCCTGTGTTATATAGGATACTGCTGGCCGCAGCAGCAGCAGCGCTACACGAGATTGGAATCCTGCAGGGAATAGTGAGTAAGTGTCAAAATTCGGAGGAGAATTTCGTGGATGCCGTGGGTAGTATATGTATAGCGTTTATTAACGTGCGAGCCGCGCGCTGTATTGAGACACTTGATTGTGTTGTGACTTTTTTTGGTCCCGGCCTTGCTCATATGGTTGGGTTTTGCTTTTTAGGTGGACGGCTTTTATGGGCCTCTCTCGCGCTCTTTCTCTCTCCTTCGCTCTTTTTTCTTTGTACAGGGAGGGGGGGCAGCGGTGATAATGATGATGAGCGCGGAGGAATGGTTTTTGCTCGTTCGAACCGATTATACTTACGCGCTGGGCCGTATACGTAATGAATGAAACGTTAAAAAGTGGAAGGTTGAAATTTGAATGCGTGCGCGTTTAATGATTTGTGCGGATGAGTTATTTATATGGAATAAACGCGAGTGTCGATAATTTTATGTATTAATTTTTCTATACTGTACGTTCATGTTAATGTAAATATCTATAAAAAAGCTCCTGATTCTCTATAAGTCTTTTGAGATTCATTGGAAAGACTTATTTTCACTTTTCGATGGAAGCCCTACTATATATAAGTTTTTAGAAATTGTTATTCACTCGCTAAAAATACATTGAATCGTAACTTTGAATTCGAAGCATCTACGCGTGATGCATATGTTTTGAATAAGGCTGCCGCATACTTTTTTATTTTTAACGAGATTGATACGGTGCTCTATCTTTATCTTCATCAACACTATATATAATATTTTTCGCTATATCATCATAAATTAGGTGTCATTGTAGAGTAAGCAATAAAATACTTTTGCTCATATAAGTAGCTCGGTTGGCTATACATATATAAGGTATATTTTTATGCTTATAAAATGCTCTGAAACTCAATTCTATCGTTGCATTGCTATACTTACTGATTTCATTTTTGTGCATCATAAAACTCCGCTACTCCGAAATTTAATGTACAATGTCTCTTCGAATTTGGTTTGTTTTGCTTTAATTGCTTTAAAAAATTTCAAGACGTACTTACAATCTTTGGTCCAACATATCGCCTGTAGCGCTTTTGGTGATTTTTCTTTTCATTTTTTAGAAGAACCAGTATAATTATGAAATGCGGAAATGTTGATGCTCCAATTATGCTCCAAAATGTATCTGAAACTTCGCTATAGTTTTCTTCATGGAAAGGTACAATTTATTTTGGCTTGTGAAATAAATTTTAAAAACAAATTTTTGTTGCTATAAATTATAAATACAACAAACGTTTATCATATGAACCGCCAATGAAATAACTCATGCAAAGATTTTAAATACTTGTTTATCACACATCTAAGTATAGTACACTTTTAATATTATATCCGTAGCGCATATTAAAAGAAAGTAATAAAGTGCAGCCTTAAAAAAGGTAACACTAGCTTCGATAATTCTATTAAGGAACATTTTTTAGAGGGTAATCATAAAACACTAAAATTTCATTTACAATAATTTATTATTGCTTAGCGCATTAGAGACTAACAGCATTTATACATTTTTTTTTACATATTTCATATTCGACATTGTGTACACTATTTATATTATTTTTAATCAATGATAGAATCCAAGTTCCATATTATTATGAGAACTTTTATATTATATTTTTTTAGTAGTTTCGACAGTGGATCATAAGGCTTGTTTCAATATTTTTTCCTTAGAGAAGAAGAGAACACATTTAGCTTAGTTTAACTAAGACGTACTTAAGAGACAATTGCCAAATGCATACATCTGCAATCACGTCATCACGTCGATTTTTTTTTTCCACAGTTTTATTAAGTTAGATTGACTACATGTTTTTGTGTTTCTTAAATCCTTAACCAGGCGATTCATTCACATTTACAAAACTAAACGTATATTGTCTTTCAACACTAAAATTATTTATAGTTTAACGTTTTTTTTAAATAAACTATTTAAAAATGCTAAATTATCGAGTTATCTATTAAATTATACACATTCATATATTATGTATTGCCAAAGAATATAGTAGTTGCAAAAGAAATTATTCGAATTTAATGTTACTTTATCTCACCTGATAGCAGTGAAGATAATACGTGTGTAGTTGAGCGTTAATCAAAATCCATTTTCGCCGAATCCTAAAATTTTTTAACTGACGTTTCTTTTAAAATTAGTAGAAATCACGTATAGTAATTTTCATTTAGCCTTTGCGTATACGTTATAATTAAAACTTGGAATAATTTAATTGTTCGATGAACGATTTATAGCACATTAAAAATTTTTTCTCCTCGTATAAAATCCGATTCGAAAGAAAAAAATATCTAAATACATTCCGTCGACAATTTATTTTTTCATCCAAAACTATACAATACTATAATGTGTCAAGGCATTTTCTCATCTATTCCCCAATGCTATTTCGAAATTACAAATCCAGTCCGATCAGTCGTTTTATGATGATACTAATACTCGAAATATAGTGAAGTTATCGTATTTAGTTTCAAAGTATCGTTTTGTAACGTAAATGTTGTAGTATGCTTTTCGGCGAATGAATTTTAATGTTACAGTATATGTTCTTTTACATTTTTATTACATGATTTACCATCCACAGAAAAAGCTCTAACTCTTTGAATATGGAGTATAAAAAATTTTTCTTCTGTATCCCAGTCAGAACAATATGAACATTAAATTTAATGTTATAATATCAGTTATTACTTTGTTTCATAATCATAATAATTATGTACTAAAAATAATAGAAAAGCATCTCAACACTCGAAATAATATATATTTAATTTGAATCACTCGAGTTTCTCACGAGAACAGCAAAGTATTTACATTTTTAATGAATAACATCTGTATTATATTAACATTTTCACTTTGCAACAACTTTCCTTACGGCGATATTGATATATTTCGTCAGTTATATATCTTTAACGGTCAATAACAGGATCGTCGATTAAAGCGCAATACACAAGATATAATTGTTAACGATAATATTATATATTGGTCTATGTAACACACGTTTTCATTTCATTATAATAAATTCAATTGCTTTAAGTTTTTTCTTTATTATTTATGCGAAACGCAAACGTTTATAATGCAATTTCAAGTCTTAAGGTTGAAAAATACATAATTGCCTTTATGCGGGATAAAAGTTTTCCTAGCTGGCCAAATGCAACTGTATATAATATCGAAAAACAATGGCCCTCCTGTTTTAGTCGCGCACAGATCAATAATTAACATTCGGTCATACAAAAACTCATAATTAAAACGCAACGTAATACTGTTATATTTAGTGTTAAAAACAAATTGATGTAAACGATACTCCATCACAATCGAAAGATATATATATACCCGAGCGTATACATATGCGGAGGGGGCAAAGGGAGGGAGGATGAGACGACGAGCAGAAAATTAACAACGCACAATAAATTTACCTGCCGCGCTCATCCCCGTTGACCTTTTTCCCCTTCGCGACATAAGCTCTTATTAAGTTGCATTCACCACACACCATACCATTTTATAACGCTCAAAAGTTTCCGAGTAAACAAATAATAAAAGTGAAACCGCCACCCAGACGCCGGTCGGCGCGTCGTTGAAAAAAGAAACGACGGCACTCGGCGCTACGTGCGAATTACAATAAGAACACGTGTTTGTTTTCTTTCTATAATATATATATATATGTATATAGGTATTCATCTCCTAGTACCTCCGTTATATTCTCTGCGAGAGTCTGCTTTTTTTCCGTGTAAATTCTCTCCCATCGGATGGAATGTAATCCGTTTTGGTGAAAACCTAATTAACGCGTCTCATAATTCGCTCTGCTCTCTTGTACAACATTATTTTTTTGTTGTTGTAATTTTTATGTTCAACGAGGAGTTGTCGATGGGTAGAAAAAGAGACGAGGTCTACGTGACGTTGTAACGCTATTATAATGTTCTCCATCCGGCGCATGGAGATGAGATTAATTGAGAATGCCATTGAAACGCTACAACTGTATACAGTGAAGGGCATATTTGTACACACCGGAGTACACGTTATACACATGGACCAGTTCCGCTAGTACCTATTATATGACGTAAAAATGACTTTCATCTCTTAAACAACGAAATCTTTTGGTATTTTTAGCACGTAAATAAATAGTCGTGTAAATATGTGGTGGATAGTACACCTCTTTTATTCGCAAGGTCCTAAAACCATAACTAAATGGAAAATCAGCCTTTCTTGTTGTATAGTTGTAAATAGTAACATTGTTTCCCTTTTAAAAAAGAACTGTCAATATATTAAACTGCAATAGTTTGTCAAAGGAGCAGTAACAAGAGATTTGCAGAAAAACAAGTACAAACGCAGAGACAAGCTGAGCTGCATACAAGGGATGGAAATTTAGTTTTTATTAGCTCGAGTTCTGGATATGAAGGGTGAAAGAAGGATTTTAAAGATAGAGAAGTACAAATACTTCATACCAAGTTTTTTTTTTTGCTCAATCATATATTGCACTTGCATTTGTACTTTGAATGTAAGAATTTATGTGAAAGAAATTAAAGTAAATTAAATTTAAAAGATATTTAAAGAGGACATAAATTTTATGTATTTTTCACAGTTTGCGAATAAAAAACCCGATTGTCGGAATCAAACTGTAGTATTCATTAAAATTATAAATTATATTTCTAACTGTGAAAAAGGTATAGAGTCATGTTTTTAAAACCATTATTTGAAAATTCAAGTAGATCAAAATGTCGATGCATGCTTAACATCAGAAAACCTAATTTCCCGTCTAGTTCTGATAAATGGCCCTGAAGCTGTTTTTCCAGTTGTATGTTTCTTTAAATCCTAAGAGATAAACCTTAAAAAGATAGTAAATTTATCTGACCTTTAGAGTGTTCAGAAAGCAGAAATAAATTTGCACTTCGGTTCGTCGATAAATGATTGGATATTTTACAACTAGAACTTCTACAACTTATCTTGTAATTACAATTACAACAGATCAGCGCTAAAGAGATCGTAACGCTAAACATTTGTATAATATAAGGGCAGCCGCTTAATTTAAGTGCATAACAACAAACAAGGTGAGATAGTGGAAGCACCGACGGCCGCAAAATATAAGGTAGTAGAATATCGTATGTGAAAATTTTAAACAAACATTATCACAGAGGACATTTCTTTTTGCAAATTTACAGAATTGCAAATTGGACTTTCCATAGACATTTGTAATACATCATATTGACTTGTTTATTCACATGAAAATTTCATTTTTACCTAAGCAGATTCTTGCTTCATTCTAAGAGACGTATTATTTATGGAAAATCCAATTTTGTAGGCCTTAGTTCGTTTCCATTTTTACAATATCAATGTAAAAATTGTTAATTTAAAGAACAAAAGTCGACTAAAACGCTACTGTTGTACAAATCATAGTCGAGACATTCATTTTTCACCATGAAAAAAGGCTTCGAAAAGTGAAAGAATCAAGCATTATCCAATTTTTTTTTGTATAAGGGGCTGTCATTATAAAGTGCACAGAAATACAATTCGTATCAATACAGAATACATTGAGTATTTAAAAAGATTAAAAAATTTCTATTCATAATAAGAAATATGAATGATTAAATCCAATGATAGGTGACTCAAAAATTATTATCAATTTGTTTAAAATTGGTCGACATTTACTATTTGACTATCTGTGATATTTTTCTTTATATACTCTTATTATTAAGTGTTACTTAATAAACATAAAAATCTTATATAGTTTTGAAAAATCATTGTATATTCATTTCATAGAAAAAGTTCTCAGATTGATTAAATGAATATAGATTTGTATGTACAGTGAGCCCGGTGAATTATGAATATTAACTAAAAAAAGATTGGATATGTATTACAAAGCACTAAATGCGGATCTGGAGCAGTTTAAGTGAATTTTAAGCACTTTAAGGGACATTAGTATTGCATATTTTCTTTTGAATCAACAGGTTGAACTTTTGTTACATCTGCTCTTGAGCTATGTGATGTTATCTGGAACTATTAATGACCATAAATAAGACTTAATCATTCACAGTGATTGAACCGAGAAAATTACATTTATAAAATTTTACCTGAGATGAATATCATTTCTGCTCTATTCAGTTTTAGCATTTTTATCCCCTTTGTTACTTTTATCATGTGGTTGTTGTTCTTGTTGGATTGGAATATCATCTAGAATCAAATCAAATTCGTTGATTAAGAATTGAAATACAATAACAATCAATAATTATACTAATTGAATGAATAAATATACACGAATTAATACTTTGCAAAAAATACTATGCATATGTGGTATGTGAACATATTTTACAAATATATCTAGCATCTAAATAAACTTTTTAAAAAGATACAATACACAACGAACTTTTTATAACGTGATTCACAGAATGAAAATAATATGTGATTAAAAGGTGACAAAAATAGCATATAATGCTATAAAACACACACACACAGATTTGTAAACAGACATTGGCACAATACATAGAAGCAAGACAAGTCGTGTCAAATGTTCCAAAAACGTGTTGCGCCAGTAAAAACTACATAGCGTGTCGATGGAATACAGTTTACTATAAAAACTGCAGCAACTTCTTCTCATTGAAATATACATATATATATATATATATATATATAATAAGTGTTGAGTGTTAGAAAGCGAAATTTTCCTTATCTCTTGTATCGAAAGCATGTGTAACATAATAGATCCAACTTTGTTCACTCTTTTTTTTCCTCTATGGTGCTCACCTCGCTCTCATCCTCATCTCCTTTGACATTATCTCAATATCTCAAAAGAAAAAAAACATCTTCTCTGGTGTGACAACAAACTAAGCAGCAGTCAATAAGAGTATCTGTTATTGGGCGTGACGTCACCCGGCGCGCAAAGATTCACCGGCTGCTGAATCTGCTGCTTGCTCTTCGAGCCTCCTCCGCTGAGTCGTCCAACAGCTTCGCCGAGCGCCTGCTCCTCCAGCACCCTGTACAATCTCTGAGCGGCATTGGGCCTCGACCCTTCGTGGCTACCAGCCGATTGTCCCGCCTCCGATTTGTCTTTGCCAGACTCCTTCAGCGAGTCCTTTCTAGACTTCCCTTGTCCGCTGTCCCTCCGACTCTTCGATTCACGATTTCTCTTAGGCGAGGATCTGTTGGGCGAGCTCTGGCTACTGCAGATACTTCCGCGTCTCGAGTTATCGTTGGACAACGAAGGCACCGCGATACCGGGCAGCTGGTGCTTGTCGGCGATCGCAATGTCCGTGTCGTCGAAGGAATTGTGCAGGGGATTCTTCCAGAGCCAGGCGCGTCGCCTACTGCTGCTCACCGGTGTTCGCTGCGATTGACTTGGCGAGTGGCCGTCTGCCACGTGATCGCTTTTCGTCTCGCCACTTTCGAATAACATCTCGTCGAGGTCGTCTGATGGCAAGGATCTCATGATGATGTACAAGCGGCAAAGTGCGATAAACGCGTGTGACTGACCCGTTGTGCAATGCTCCGATATTTTGTAATCGCGATATACGTGTATACGTGTATGGTTGTAGCTTTTCATTTTGCATGTGGCAGACCGAGAACAAAGGTTGGCAAGGATTTTATTGAGCTCTGTAACTATATGAATATTCAAGTGGACATTTTTTGATTAGTTGATAAGATTAGGATACAATTACTGCGATTTATTTACTTTTTAATTAGATTGTTTCAAAGGTTCATCATGATAATACAAACTAATTCAATATTTCGATTTGTCAAAAAGGTGTTTACATATTAATCCTGCCAGCCTCTGTTGCCTATTTTAGCAGTCCTTAACTATAATGAATGTTTGAGTTTTATTTGTATCTGTTAAGGTTTATGTCGTAAACTTTATAGCATTGTCATTTCTTGTATAAAATTCATAAACACATAGATAATTTTAAAAAGCAAGGGTACTCAAGAGTTAATAATGATCAATATTGTAAATGCTAAATGCAGATGTCACATTTCTCGAATTAAAACATTACTAGCAAATGGATTTTTGTTCATGCAATTGGGTTCGGAGGTAAACAAAAATTATTATTTAATTATATCTGAATCACTTTTTAGATATTAAATAAATAAATAAAAAAAATTACATCTAATAGGTAAATAAATCTCTGTTGTATATGTATATATGTAAGTGTACATATATTGAAAGTTTGTTTCCATTCGCAAGGTAAAAATTACTGCAATCACATAAATAAAAGGGTAAACAAGAACAACATTTCTCAGTAACATATAGATAGAATTTTTGTCTCACCCTGCATTTTAACAAATGATTATTTATACATAGATAATTTAACCTACCTGGTAATTTTTTAGTACGGAAAGAGGCATTTGTTATCATAGATTTTAGTATAGTTGCTGTTGAAGTTGAAGACGATACACTAATACCAATAGATCCATCAGCAGATTGTCCTATAAAATTGAACGATAAATAATTTTAAAAAAGTTCTTATTTTTTTACTACATGCAAAAAATGTACAATTTTAATCTTAAGATACCTGTTGGGCCAGAACTACTCGAATTGCGGATAGCATTTGTAGCAAGCATAACTTCTGGATATGTTTCATAGCAAGCTCTATTATGAATATCTTCAACTGCTTGACTTGCAACATACCAGCAATTGTTATACCTAAGATAATATAATAATATTAGTGAACAGATTTAACTTAACAAAGTAAAATGTACTTAATTTTGTAAATTTTTTTACATTGAGAAATAAATTGCATGAAGAAACTCGAGAAGAAATTGACTGGATACTGGTATGCGAGGTAAAAGTCTAGGAACAAAACTTGATTCACCACCATAAGAGGTACGTTGATGGTGGCCTGGTTTCATAAATCCTTGGGTAACAAGTCTAAATTTGAATAATATGAATATAAATATATATATATATATATAT
>UELU01145922.1:16605-29708 GCA_900490025.1 Megastigmus dorsalis
TATTTTTGTTGAGTTCATTTAGGTAGTTTAAACACGAGTTGAACACAGCGTGTTTTGGCGCTCGCGCGCCGTGCTTGGAGAGTTGACGTGAAACGCCTCATATA
Organism: Megastigmus dorsalis; assembly: GCA_900490025.1. Lineage (NCBI taxonomy): Eukaryota > Metazoa > Arthropoda > Insecta > Hymenoptera > Megastigmidae > Megastigmus > Megastigmus dorsalis. The sequence continues at coordinate 16,710 of UELU01145922.1, forward strand.
TATTATCAATACCATTACTCGAATACGAAAAATTTTCCCTGTACATAACGACACCGATACCAATCAGACAAAATACGATAAACCTATTCGCATACATTTTGCCACAGACACCATACGTAGCCATAAACAGATTAAACAAAAATTACATTACTATAGACGAAAATACCTTACAGATGTGTAAGAAATTAACTTCTACATATATTTGCAGTAGAACAGAACCGATCCATGAAATTACAAACAACTCAGCTTGCGAAATCAGGCTGACAGTCGGTACGGAAATCGAAAACTTGACAGACTGCCACATACAATTACAATCGTTTACCGACACATATTGGCATAGACTGACGACAGAAAATCGGTAGATATTCTCCATAGGTAAAGAGGATACCCTCTATATCTCGAGCAGAAAAATGTCACCCTGCGCAGCAACATTACAAGGAGTGGGCATTTTAACCCTGCCGACGGAATGCACAGCACACACACAAAATATAAAAGTCACATCATCTAGACAAATATACACAAATACGGAAGTACAAACATTCGGACATTCTATTTTAAATGTATCATATATACTAAACACCTTCAACATATCAAACATGGAAACATTGACAGAGACGTTACAAAATACAAAAAATACTAACCCAATGCACATTCGGACAAACGAAGTAAATCTCGACGCAGGAATTGGACTAAAACAAATAATACAGCGAGCTAGAGAAATTGGAACATACAAAACAATACAGTACAACGCTTCACAAGCACAACAATATACACTATTCGCAGGAGGAACTATAGCAACAATAATAGGACTAATCGCGATTTATAAGTTACCTTTCCTGGGGGGGTCCCTTTTATTAATTATTCATAGAATGTTTTCAGGAAAAAGTCAAAATCCAGCATCAACACAGAATGTTAATCAACATCCAGCCACGACAGACAGACAACAACAGAGGCACACCCAAACCAACGTTTCCTTACAATTGACATTAACTGCCCCACCATCATCAGGGCATGCCATTCGAAATCATGATGATCCTCGCATCGCTACAACATCATTATAGATCTTTCATTAAATATTTTAAAAATTGTTCATTGTATTTAATTTTATCTTCGTATATTACTATCTATTGTGGCACAACATATTATATATCTTGTATTTATTGCGTATTATTATGTTATACTGTACTATTCATTTTCAATATTGTAAAAGAGAGAGACTCGTAAGAACAATTTAAAAGAAAACGCACTCACACAGTAAAAACATTCATATCATCTTTCGATTAGGGAATAAATTTATTTAGATAAACATAAAATTTTTTTTCTTCAATGTTATGATTTATTCAGGGACTTAATTGCGCGAAAACTCGGTCACTCTGTATGTTTATTTACATTTGTATTTTCCGGTGACGTCACCGTTACCGCGGCCTCGGGCGTATATCCATTTCAACATTTCATTCTACATACCGACCTCTGTCGAAACATCTCTTTAACTTTGGCTATACGCAAAATCACAGAGATCACATTCTGCAAAGGTCTTTCACACACCTAAATACCATATTTTTCGCGCGTCAGGCATTCAGCTCAGCTACTAAGCGCAGCTGATTGCTTCACACGCTGATCTGCCATTACTCGACGGATTCCTGACACACTTATCTTTACCACCTCTCTGGGTTTTCGGCAGGAACCGAGGTATTCTGCCTGATCCAGAGAGACACATTAGGCAGTCCATTTTTGAGTTTCAATCAGAGACAGATCGAGCCGATTGAGCCGATCAGAGTCAGAGTCCCTCGAGTAGACAGACATGTAAAGTAAACGCGATCTCTCTCGGGTATAATCTCTAATAAACGATCAACGTTTAAACTGTATAAGAGTCTCTGAATCATAAATTCTAACCCAACCTCACGCTAAACAATCGGATACTAAAGTTATCCAATTGAGACGATACCCGAACCACTATATTGTAATATTAATATTCGATTATGTTACGTCCCTTCCGGACGTAACAGAAAGGTCGTTTGTGGCGTTATTTTACATATTTTCATACTAGGCGCTACATTGGCGTGCTAGATAATATTCTTGAGGCCTACAATAATTCATGGCACAGCGGGATAAAAATGATACCTGCTAAAGTAACCTTATATAATGCATCCATAGCCCGTCAAAATTTGAGGAGGCGCTACTGTGTCAAGCAATCACGTCAGTCGTGCTAGGAAAGCCTTTGATAAAGCATACGAGGGTGGTTGTACATTGGAGTTAGTTAAAATTACTCGAATCGACTCTTTGCGAAAGCCGGTAGTCTATTTCGTGCAGCATCTCAGTGGTGAAAAAATTGATGGTTTCTTTTATGAGGAGCAGTTAAGCAGAGTAAGGAAAAATTTGCCACAGGATACTTTTGAGGTCGAGGTAAGAAAGCAATACTTTGTGAGTTGGAAAGGGTATCCTGAAAAATTAAACTCTTGGATATTCGCTAAAGATTTGGAAAGTTTACAATGAGGGACGAATTTTACATTGTTCTATCGAGCAACAATAGTGTGAATGTATACCCTGACAACACACCCACGAACTTCACCACACAGCTACCGCAAAACTTGTGCCTACACGGTGAGTGGTGTGTGGGTCTTACAGAGATTCAAATACCTCTCACATTTCAGCACATAAGCGGTGATAAGAAGGAGGGCGCTGTATACGTGAGAAAATCGAAACGTGGACAAGTTTCGGCGAACGATGTACACTATGAGGAAGACATTGAGATTGATATAAGAGATCAACACGGCGATCACGTGCCATTTGACTATGGTCTATTGACGGTGACACTTCACTTCAAACGTGTCAGTTAAAATGTCTTCGTACAGAGACCTATTTATGGAGCAATGCAGTGGTGGGGGTGGTGAAATTGACGATTCTACTAATTTTAGCACACCAACGCACACCACAGGTATTGGTGGTTACAGTAGTAGTAGATACCCCTATCAGTTAGGCGCAGGTATAGGAGGCTTTATAAAAGGTCTATACCAACGTGCGATACCTAGACTTAAGGAAAAACTCAAAGGAGTGGCGAGAGCCCGTAAAGAGGCTATCCACAGTGCTGCCAACATTGTGCATGACATTGGCATACATCATAAGCCGATCAACGAGTCACTTCGTAAACAAGAGGGAGGTATGAGACTTTTTAAAATGAAACCTCAAAACCTTTACAGCCAAATTTTAAAAACGATAGTAGAATGTACGTTGATGCCTATCATACTCTGTTTTCGGGTACAGATATGCATTTCTTGAATTTGGGGAATGGCATCACACGCGAGGATTATGCCCAAGGTTATTGTCTCTTTGCCTTTGACTTGACGCCTGATTTATCGGCCAATGAAGACACTCCTTGGAATTTAATCATGAGCGGTAGTGTGAGGATTAACGTGAGATTCGACGAGGCATTGGCTGCGGTTGTAAATTGCATGATTTATGCTGAGTATGACAATTTATTGGAGATTGACTCATCAAGACAGGTTCTTATCGATTATAGTGGTTGAAATAGCGACGGTAGATGGCGCACACATTGATAAATAGGCGGAAAAAGCGCCTTGTACGTCAGTTAAGCCACAGATCTCTAAGGAGACAGTCATCATGGATTTGATAATTGATTTTCAGTGTTTTAAAGACAATAGACAATACCGTATGGTCCCCAAAGACGTTGCTAGTTTCGCCTTGCATGGGGACTTTAGTGCGCATTGGATAGTGGAACCAAAATGTAACTCGAGATTTTTACGCAAAGATATTGCTAGACAGAATAATTGGCTAACCATTAATCATCACGGATTCGATTGGTACGAAGGAGATATCAGTGTAAAGCAGCTGAACAAGAACTTGGTGGGTATTTGCCAAAGAGCCGGTGAAATATATGTACGCGGCAAAGAAAAAGTGGCTTTGCTCAGCAAATTGACAACACGAACCGTTGTTAATCTCGAATTGGAGAAGAGCTGCCCGTCTTTTGATAAAATTCGCTGGTGTGAAAAGTATTGTCTTCAGCACGCTATCAAACCCTACTATTTGAGATATAGCTGCGCGCTTAACAATGCTTACCGTCTGAGTAATTGGTTAAATTCACACGGTTACAAAAGACAGGATACAATAGAGCCTATATTTGAGCCACCATTGAACCTCTGCGATGAATACGATGGAAATTTTTACACACCTGTCCCAGATAAAACTTCACACTGTAGGAGTGTATCCTGCAGATCGGATCCCTCTCACTTGGACGAGGCCAGCTGCTCTTGTATTTAATACAGAATAACATAGGAGAAGTGGTGTGCATTTGGTTGCCATATATGTAACAAAAGACGAGGTTGGTTTCTACTTTGATAGTTTTGGTAGCCGGCCTCACATTTCACACTATCTGAATCGTATACGGAGAAATTGCAAATAGTTTAAGTGGAATAATGCTCGATTGCAAGGTTATTTTTCTGATGTGTACGGGCAATATTGTGTAATGTTTTTATATTATATGGCCGCAGGATTGGGTTACACGCGCTTCATGAAGGATTTCTCATTGGATGTCGAAAAAAATGATGCGATTGCAAAAAATTTTGTAGATGAACTCCGCAATATATAATTGAACCTAAAAGGTGCTGGAACTTGATAATGCCGTATAAGCACCCTACGACGAATCTCTCATTGGATCCCCACCAACAGGACTACTGATTTTGGCATATAAATAGTGGCTTCTTGAGGCATTGTAGTCACACAGTCTCCGACCGCTTCCGTCGAACAGTCGTCTAATCAGTACAGAAGAACAAGAGGAAAATGGCAACTTCTACTCAAGCATACCATTGTCACTAGCTTCTGCCTATGATGTATGGTTTGAACATCTCCTTTGGAAAGATTATCCTCGTCGGTTTGGAAAATGCTTCTGCTAGGTCGAAAGATTTTCGACAGATTGTACCGATCAGTGGATCATCAGACTTTTCTGGGTTCCCATTCTCACTCGATGGTTGGGAGGGCCTCAAGCAACAATTTGAAAATATTAATAAGTATTTTCGGGCGTACTACGAGGAAGAGCTATTGGATCAGCGCATATCGATTCCTGGGTATACTATTAGATACATGATAAGTTACTCTGATAAGGCTATATAAAAAAGTCAGTATACTTACACTAGTAGTAGTAATAGTGATAATAATAATAGCGATAGTAGTTGCCATGCTGATTTTTGCAAACTTGCAAAATATGTAGTTGTAGTTGGTGGGGGGCATGTGATGGTGGTGGGGTAGCTGAATTTTGTAAACTTTCAAAATATACAGTTGTAGTGGGGGGAGTAAGCGGTGGTGGGGACCTAGTTACACCCCATCGACGCATTCAGCCTCTATGCAGCGGAAGCTGCGCCCACTCTCTCCTCTGTCGCCGGCGCGGTAACGTCGGCGCGAGCTGATTGGCTGATTTTATAAATTTTCAAGTGTCTATAAGTCAAAATTTATGCGTTTAATCGAAAAACGAAAAAGTTACGTATGTCTTAGAATTTCCTCCTCTGTCTCGTAGTGCTCTTATTTACGTTCAATATCGGAACGCCCTGTATATATATATATATATATATATATTTTTACATAATTATTATATTTTCGCTTATATCTAGAAGCATGGGAAAAGGAGCTGAAAAGAAAAGTGCATTCATCATTACATCATCAATTTTTTTTGTTTTTCCTTTTCCTTGGAAAGGAGGACGTCACCATTCCTCTCCTCGCATTAATTCATTCCATGCGTTGTCCTCATTTTCGGGGTCCCATGGTGCTCCTTCATCCTCGTTGTTATAGAATTAGTGTGTATATGCGATCGCCCCCGCAGATCGTACACTTGCACGGCCCCCTTAATTGGGCCCAGTGGTCCTCTTGTGGTGGAACGGACGTAAATGTCCAGCTCCCCTTCCAGTAGCAGCTGTCCGCACATCGAGCAATTCCTCCATACTGGCAGCGGGCGTAGGCAGACCTCGTACGCCTCGTAGAATTTGGTTTCGATGAAACCAAGTCTTCCGATGGGAAGCTCCAGATGATCCACATACATCCTGGTGAGTGGATCCGTTTCCGCCTCCTCGCGCGATCTCTCCTCCCGGTAGCAGTCGTCGTCTGACAGCTCGCCATACTTCTTATTTGCCGTACGGCATCTGCCTCGCCTTGTTTTTTTCCTTGATATCCTTGCGCGTCTTGCGCGCTTGCTCGTGCGCTCGGAGCACGGCGGCGCCCTATTGGTCGCGGAGGTGATCTAGAATCATGATGGCATGGACCAGGTGCGGGTCCTTGTCCTCCACTTTTCTGCCTCTGTAGTCCCTCCGTGACAGTGCCTTCTGCACTCGGCTCCTCGAGCTGCCCTTCCTTGATCTGCGGACACGCCTCCGCTGACCGCTAGGCAATGCAGCCTCTTGCTTGTATGTCTCGATAATGGCCGAGATAAGGATGACTAGTAACGCCTGGACTTTCATGTTGAACTAAATCGCATTTTTGTACAATACATTCGTGATATAATCTTTTAATTAACCCAACCCAACCCAACCCAACCTTTAATGTGTTTTTCGATGTATACAAATTTTGAATTTACGTAATTCAAAATATCTAAGTCATTTATTGATGGTTTTCTAATTTCTTCTACTACTGGGCCTTCAATAAAAAATAGCGTCGGGTGCTCAATACGTATTAATTCATGTGAACACAGTGGTACCATACCGATTGCCGTGAAAGCAAACATTATTTCGTTAGATTCCAACACATAAAGCGGTTGTTTGTCTTCTCCTTCTATTATTTTATTCACGTATCCCTTATAAATTCTGAATATTTATTCTGCTCGCACGTTGAGGGGTCCCAAAATGCATAACCGGCTTCTACATCTACACAAACATCTTTGTTTAATTTGCATCTTGTTTCCGATTTTAATATAACTTCGTTACCGTTTCGATTTACCGGCGCGTAATAATCTTGTAATGTTATGGTTACGTACCCGTACACGACCGCGTCATCAAATGTTCCATAAGGATCTGAAAATGCTCCTGGATTGCTACAATCTCCCTCGATAGTAAGTTACACGATTGTACCGTTACGCTTTAAATGGCTAATTATTTTATTATAAAGTTTATGCGTTCGGTATACGTGCATTCGTTTGCATTCTTCAGATGAAACTTCGTCTAGGAACTGGACCTCACCTCGGTTTTTATCTGAGGTGCGTGACCACTGCCCGCAATGTTTAACCGTCGTTTTAATTTGTACTTTACATAATCTGACTTACGTTCCGGCAAACTCATTTAACTGAAGCAATCGAACATGCACTTTTGTAGTGATTACAACTGGTTATTTTATGTCGCAGTCACCTACGTGAATTAATGAGAAAGTTGTCAAATTTGAAACTTGCTGCGAGCAATCACAGGCAATTATCGCGGATACCTTGAGGAATATTGAGAATAAAAATATGGTCATCATTAGGATTAAATCCTTCATCTGTAACATTCAATCTGTTTAATTATTACATTCCTTACCCTTATCTTCATTGCGTTTGCGTAGGCCCCTTTTTTTTGCAATAAAGCTGATTTTGTGTGCGTGCTTAAGAGTCATATTAGACGTATATATATATATATATATATATATTTTCATGTATGTGCGTGTGCAGGGGTGTACTAGTGCTTACATATTTTTGCTGTGTTTTGCGTGCTTACAATATTTTATGCAACATTATCTTAAAACTAGAAAGCATAAGCGAATTATTTTTGCTCAATATGAGACCTTGCGTAAGCGATTAATGTGCACTATTTTATTTTTCGATTTGCTCAACTGGATTTTGACATTTCCATTATTAAATACGTCCAACACTAGATATGGTCCTGAGTATTGATTAACAAATTTGTGTGGTTTAGGCCACTTTTGTATCCAGACGTACTCCCCTATTTGTAAAGTGATAGGGTTAACCTTTCTGTCATAATATTCTTTGGATTTTAATTTTGCCTTCAACAGATTTTCCCGAGCTATTGCCAGTAGAGAGTTAAGGCGCGTGGCCAGCTCTTTTATATACCCCGCTAGTCTTCCGAATACTAACTCAAAGCGTGTGTGCCAGGTAGACTCACTGACACTCGTGTTAAAATTAAAGGTCACTAGCTCTATATATTCGTCCCAGTCTACCTTATTGGTTTGAACGAAAAATTTTACAAATTGCCTTAGACTTGACTGTGATCTTTCCAGAGAACCGTTTGTTTGGGGGTGAAATGCAGTAATATTTATTTGTTTAATTTTAAATCGCTTAGCTACCCGTCTCATTAATTTACTCATAAAATTGGTGCCTTGATCCCTTAAAATTAGGCGCGGTGCCCCGAATACGCTTATAACATTCTTAATTAGTCCATTTGCGACGTCTATAGCAGTAGTCGTTATTAGTGGTTCTGCAATTGCAAATTTTGTTAGTTGATCCTGAAATGTTAAGATCTATTCATTTCCTTTTGTTGTTTTGGGTAAAGGTCCCACTATATCCATACTAAAGCGTTCCATTGCATGCGAGCCGGTGTTAATTATGATCATTGGCGTACAAGTTTTCACTCTTACTAACTTCGTTAATTGGCAATCTAAACATTTTCTAATGAAATCTAGCACTTCTTCTTTTAATTTCTCCCAGTTATAATTCTGCTTAATTCGTTTGTATGTTTTTGTTACTCCACGATGTCTACTTGTACTGCTGAGCAATGAGCTTCTCTTATTATTATCTCTCTATCTTCCGCGACTGGATATCGAATTAAAAATTAATCAAGGCATATTATGAATTTTGTGTTTGTTTCAATAAATGCTTTCTTCACTTTTCTGAGTACCTCTTCTCATTTCATGTTTTCTATAAATTCTGTTTCAGCAATGCTTATCGATTGAATTTTCAGTGTTTTCAAGAGTTCCTTCAAATTGTTGCTCAGCTGTTCTAAATTATTATTAATCAGTGATAGTCCAATGAGTGCCTCTGTGCAAAGTGGCAGTGATATATGTATTTATAGCACTCTAACCTAAAAATCGCAACTTCATTGCTTGTTTTCGGCATCTCGTACTATAAAATACGGTATGAAACTGGTACGTAAGGGCTTTTTTACTTCACTCATTACAGCCCTCACCTTCGGCTCGGGCCGTAATTATCTCGTTTCGTAAATACAGCCTTTCCGTACCCGTTGTATAATGTACTATTTTGAATTGACTTTAGTAACTATAGGAACTCCAAACTCCAGGTTTCTGTATCGTGGTAATTTATTTTGCAGTTACAATTATCTGGCTCCGTCAACGCACGGCTCTCTAGTAGTCGTGCTAAAGTATAAATAATTGTCCTTGCATATAAACAATTTTTCCCTTGTATCTATTGGAGTTATGTTTAGCGTGTTTTCGTTATTCTCCGTATTCACTTGCGAAGGCAGTCCTTCCTGTGTTCCCGCACTTCTGACGCATTCTCCTGAGACACGATGAGAGAGCTATACGGGTCTTCGTTATTTCCTGCATCTTCGTGAGAACCCGCCTCGTCGAAATTTTCTCCTTCATTTGCATTCTCCTATTCTTGCTCCGTGTCACTCATTTGTGCTTCTACGTCTACCTCATGAATTTTTTCTAATTCTTTCTCTTTTGGCAGTATCGTTTCGACGCATTCCTTCTCGACGGATTGGAGTGGTTTATGACTGCCTTCTGTTGACTTTTGGTGCTTGCGAGGGAGTAAGGCTTTTATTGCTTCTTTGTATTTGTCGCTCACTTGGGGTCCCGCTCGTCCTCGAGTGGTCATGCCAGCGTCTGGCTAGAGGTTTCTTGCGTCCTCTTTCTCGTGTGCGCTTGTTTCTTCAGTAATCGTCAAAACTCTCTCCACTCTGCTTCTATATAGAGCATCCGCCACGTTTAGACGCCCCGATCTGTATATGATTTCGAAATCGTATTCTGCTAGCAGCAGTTGCCATCGCATTGCACGCGAGTTGGGGTCTTTGTGTGTTTGTAGCCAAACAAGCGGCCTATGGTCGGTTATGAGAAAGAATCGTCTTCCAAAAAGATATGGTTTGAAATGTTTAATGCAGTAGACCAGCGCAAGTCCTTCTTAATGAATGTGTCCCAGCGTTTCTCTACACCCGTTAATACTCTTGAAACGTATGCGACTGGTTGGTCGCCGCCGATTTTCCCTTGCAAGAGAATTCCTTCCACAGCATATCTCGGTCGTCAAATTGTCACTTTGTTCGAAATTTGGAAAAATGAGCATAGACTCCTCGCATAATTTTTTGCGCAGTATATCAAAGGCTTCTTGTGTTTTCTCCGTCCATATGAATTGCACGTCTTGTTTTAATAAATCTGTTAATGGCTTAGCGATTTTAGAGAATTGATTAATATGTTACGTATGTTAAAATACGAACGTTATATTTTGTTAAGAACGTCGCAATTAAAACTACGACCCGCCCGGATGTCTAGACCGAAAACTGAAACCATAGTCACGCGCGGCGCATCCGTTCTTACACATATACACTCACACATATACCCAATGATCAACGCGCGATTTCCCACCATTATCCCACGATCGACTAAATTCGGGGAGTAGGAGTAAGTAGAATAGAGGATATAAAAAGGAGAGCACTGGGCGCGCGACAGAATACAGAGAGAGAATACAGGGAGAGAGCAGAGACAAGAAGACGTACGGATCCGAACCCACGATTCCGCATCCAAACCACAGCACTTATCATTCGATCACAACTTACTCCACCATCATACGCGACCGCGAATACCGAAAACCTCTCTCTTGGTTACGTACAAGTCCGATTAATAAACCTAGCCATTTATCAACAATCATCGTCGTTCATTTACTCGCCTTTCTTCACATATCTCGCTTGGCCACCCTGCCGAGTGTGAGCAGAACCGAGAACCCTTTACACGTAACATAAAAGTAATTTCTGGTGCTAGGTGTGGGGTTCTATTCGTGAAGAAACGCGAAAATTGTAACGTACTTTGAAAAAGCCTCCGAAGGGCCAAGTAATAATAACCGATACCCCAGTGCAAATAATACTAACAGCAATTATAATAATAATAACAGAAATAGGAATTACGATCGCGACCAAGGAAATTATAACTATCGCAACGGAAACATGAACAACAACGATAATCGAAATAATAACGATCGAGGTAATCCCCAGCATAATTATCGGAGTAATAATAATAACAATAATAGGAATAATAACGAATATAGGAACCAACAATATGAGCGTCCTTTAAACTCGCAGGATGCTCGGCACCCAGCACCTGCCGGGCCGAGCAATTAATAAAGCAAAATCCCGAAAAGATAACATCTCGTCTGCAAGCGACAATAAGATTCGCACGAGGTGGACGTAGGCCTCCAATAGTAGATCTGGAATGCCCCCAATTAACAGAAGGAACAGGCCGATTTTACGCCGACACAGGGGCCGAAAATTCGATCATTAAATCTCGTTGTGTGAATGTACATGTACCAATTAATAATAACCATTTACTGGCTATAAGCGGAGTGACTCCAGGGGAATGCCTCACCCTGAAAAGTGTTGATTTAGAATTAAGCGGTTTACGGTGTCAAGTCCATATAGTACCCGATGATTTCCCCATCGACACTAATGGACTTTTAGGCTGAGACATGTTTCTCAAATATAGCGGGCAGGTAAACGCTGCTCGAAAGTGCGTAGAGTTTGAAGATCTAAAGGTGCCCTTTGTTCAAAACGAACGATTTTGTATTTTCCCTATTACGAGACAAGTTATACATGCGCGCGTCAAGAATATGGACGAAAAGGTAGGTTTAGTCCCGTTCCAGTGCTTAGGACCGGACATTTTATTCGGTAATTTTCTAGCCGAAAATAAACAGGGTAAAGCGTACGCCCTTTGTTATAGTATAAGCGAGAAAGAGGTGGAAATGGATCCACCCGAAATTACTTTGGAACCCTGCGAAACTATGCGCGAGACATGCGACATTCTCGACGCAAATAATGACGATATTGATGATAAAAGGAACTTTGAGCGCGCAAATATTTTACAAATCTTTTCCGAGAATAAGGAAGACAGAGTGGAGAAAATATTAAAGGAATTAGATCAGGGGGCGATCAAGCTATTAGTATTCAAGCGACCAGTACACCACGAAGCGATATCGAAGAAATCCCTGGTCGAATACGCACGGCTCCTACTCGCAATCAAACACTAAGGAGAAAGGCGGCTTTATTTAAAAAAACGCCATCAGACAGTTCTGAGGAATATGACGATAACAGACTCAAAGACTAATCTGAACCATTCTTTCCGATTCGAGCCTGCGGAAAATCCGTCTTAATACAAAATCAGGATAAAAGGGAATCGCCTAATATTGTGGGCGAGACAAATTTAATATCATGCGAAGTAAACGAACCGACAGTCGAAAATCCTGTATTAATTACACCTCCCGTAATGGAATCCAATAAAGGGACATTTCAGAAAGCGCAACAACAATTTCCTATTATACCGCAAAATACTAAACTACGGCTCGCAGTCGATATAGAGGGACAAGAGAAGGATGGAAAATCAGGCTTGTGCATTAATATACGGGAATTAGATAACGAAAAATCGCACAAAGCAGACGAAAATACATCCGAGCACATAGAAAAAGATATAATACCACCTCAAGAACCACTGAATGACTCATCGGACTCCGAGCCAAACGCAAGAAATCCAGTACCACCGGACTTCGTCTCGAACATGGAACTTACGTCACCCGTCAGTGACGACGTAATAATGCATTCGGAAGAGCGAGATCCGCTGGAACATTGCAGCGCTAATAACTACCCGGCCGGTGTGCCCTTACCAGCCGATAGCACCTCGGAAGACGGAAATTTATCTTGGGACTACGAAGGTTTGCCGACAGAGAACAGCGCAACTGTCTCTCCAAAAGCGCAAGAAGAACTTATCGGCCCTTCCCAGGCTCCAACAGCATACGGGGGCAGCGTGCAGCGCTACTACGTATATACAGAGCACACTTATTGCGCTCAGCCCAATATACCACTGCAG